>JAOPJO010000025.1:4348369-4364824 GCA_027123675.1 Molva macrophthalma | reverse complement strand
ATATAAGTCTCTAACAGTTTTTCTCACCTGTCATTGTTCATTAGTCTCTGGCTGCCGGAGGGTTAGCCTTAATGAATTGACCACAATACGGATTAAACTCAATGGGGTAGGCTTAAATAATATTTTAAAAAAAACATAGATAGATATATGTTCCTCTTTTGTTTAAATATCTTATATCTTGTTCAAATTTTGTTTGGAGAACATCGAACAGATGAATAAGGTCAGAGAAAAGGCAGCCTGTCACCCATGAGAATGACCTGTAATCCGCCACAAATCAAAAACGTTTTAAATTGCTATTCATCATAATGTCTACAAGTTCTTACCTAATTCACTAATATACTTTCTTCAATTACGAAATTAGGAAACTAATGCGCTTACTCATACTAATACTGGCCTAGCTTTCATAAATCCAGATAAATAAATGAGCCCACATTAAAATCATTAAAGCCAATCCATGATGGATGAGTTTATAAGCAAGGCCTAGTGAGGTGTTTTCTCTTTGACAGTCTGCACTTAGCATGTCTAATTACAGTCCCTTGCTTCCATATAAATGATCACATCTCATCTCATGATGTTTTTAACGGATCGGATGTCAAACATCTCGGAACTCATTAACTAGAGGGCGCTGTTTCTACATTTGAACACACAAATGTGTATCTTGTTGTCTATGTGCAATTGTTTTTGCTAAGGTTCAACAGCCTAAAACAGCACAGATTACATTTTTATGGCCATGTACACAGAATATTTTGCAATCGTTTATAACTATTGTGAATGTTTATCAGGCCATACATTGAAGATGTTGAATTTGAACGGTCTATTAAACAGAGTTGACCATCGATCCTACATTTATTCTTTTCATATATGATGCTTTACATTATACATCACTAGTTAACAAAACTTTTTTTAGTTGGTTGGCACACTGCCTTCATATTCCACTCCTGCTTTGGGGAAACTATTTTATAGAGTCTTTATTTGATTTATTTCTTCAAAGATCATTCTATTCCAATACAATCTGGATTAGGCCTACAGGCCTACAAAGCAAGCTCTGTTCTATTGGTGTTTTATCAGATGTTTTGGTCCAAGGACATGAGAGTGAAGCGGTTGCTGCTGGCCCAGGGTGTTAGCAGGTCTTCAACATTAGGTTTCTATGTGCAGCGTTTGTCACACCAGGTGAGACTCCCATCACTAATCTGCTTCAACATGGTGACATCAAGTTGGTGTTTTTTATTGGCTAAACCAATTGGCTTCCACCAATGGCAAGACATCTTGTGTTTAAACTAGTGGACACCATTACTGACGAGTAGAAAAAGTATAATTGTAGAAATGAGTTAAGTCAAAAAAACAAAGACAGTACAAGAGACATCTTCATGACAGGCCACCATGTCTATGTATTAATATGCAAATATTCGGTTTGCTTCGATAACGTGAGGAACCTGTCCAGAAATAATCTATTTTGTTCCTAAAAGCAGGTAGTTAAGTATGGAGCAGACTTGTTCATCACCGACTCCTCATAATCTTCAAGATGGCCATCTTCTGTTTTAAAAATAGATTTGTCATTTGCCAGAACTTCCTACACAGCCACTTAATGGCTCGCCGAGTACCCCCATCAAGACTAGATTCAGGTTACACCGGGCGACTTGTCATAACATTGTCACTGAGAAACGCACCAAGCAATAACAAGCTTCCAAACAACATGAATTTGTTTTTTAGCATTCTAGTGTCAAACAAACCACTTCCTGTTAAGGAACATGCTAACTGCTGCCAACAACAATGCTCGTTGAGATATGCTAGAAAATACACCATGAAAATCTACTCTTGGGTCACTGAATACTCTCCTCCATTTCAGTTTCATACATTTCCTTTTGTTTATGCGAGTAAGATCCACTTCCACATGCATCTTAAAATATCAGCATTGAGCAAGATCACTGGACTTGGATTCTGGGAGGCCTACCAAAATGGGGTGTTTCTTGCCTGAAAAGTTTGTTTCCATTACCTCCACAGTTTCCATCTTCCATCCATCATACCTGAGAAGTTGGTCCAGACATCCACACATAGAAACTCTTCAACACTTTGTCTTTCCACTACTTTCAAGGGAAGCATTACTGCCCTGTTCCTGGAAAGCACAGAATTCAAGAACAATTTTAATTAGACTACATGTTCCACAACGACTCGTTCTCGCTCTGGCTGCTGGAGGCGGAACGTGAGCGGCTTTCTATGAACGCTGAGCAGAGCGGGGTCTCTCGGTACACGGCACTGCACAAATTCAGCCAGATGTGGTTACAGCAGCTTTAATAATTGGTCTTTGCAGTGCGGATTCATTGCAGGAGGTGCTACAAATGAAAAAGAAGAGGGAAACCATTGGTACAACACTTTGCCCACATCCCTCCTCAAGAAACACAACCACACGTTGTGTTTCTGTACATTCGTTTTAAAGACAATGTCAGTCTTTTTCCGGGAGGGGTTCACCTTGATAAGAGGCTGACAACATTGTAATGCAAACAATTCATCAGCACGAGTTGTCAGGGTCATCCTGTGTATGTATGGAGACTTAGGAAGTCACATGTTTCTCCATCTGAGGGTCGCAGCCCTGATTTAGCTTGGCAGCCGTCCTGCTCGGCGTCTACCCAACGCAGCGACGACGGAACGGAATGATCACGGAATACAAGGATTCCCTCTTATCAAAGTTTTGTGTGGAACCCAACTGCCAAAAACACTGACATTATTAATTAAAAAACTCATAAATCATAATTTGTAACGTTTACATGCTGAGCATATGACGAAGACCCCCTTAATACCCGCCTCTTCATCATCATCATCATATTTCCGTCCCTGCCTGCAATCAGAGATCCACTGGGGGAGTGTGTGTGTGTGTGTGTGTGTGTGTGTGTGTGTGTGTGTGTGTGTGTGTGTGTGTGTGTGTGTGTGTGTGTGTCATAATCCAGAGTCCTAGATCCTTTGCATGGCAACGCGTCAAACAACAATAGATGGAGGTTAGGGGCCTGTAACACTCTCCCTCTTATTCCTCTCTGTAGCTGGAGGCTCCTCCTCCTTTAAATATTCGTGTTCCAGAGCATTCAGAGCAGATATTCTTCTCAGCGGGTCAAAGGTTAGCATTTCCTGTAAAGAAAAAATATACATTTTTCAATCAGATACAGATCATAACGGGGTTAACTGGGGTAGTTATGGACATCGATTGAATGATCAAACCTAGAACCTTCTGCTGGAAACACCCTAGCCACCACACTATCCCGATAACATAACAGTTATAGCTTCTAAATGGCAAATCCTTCAGAGCTAAATCCCAAAATCCAGAACAAATCCAAACTCGAGCTGTCGGACTCCCTGCTGTTGATCAGGGAATGACCGCTCATTAAGAACTTCCTGTTTTGCTTTCATATCATTGGTCCAGGCCTCACCAGCATGAGCTCCGCCCCCTGCTCGTTCATCTCTGGAACAAAGTCTGTGATTGGACGGGGGAAGAGAGGCGGGAAGTGTTTTCTGGAGATGGTGACATCATTGGGCCACTCTTCTTCTGACGGCAAGCCAATGACTCTGAAAGACACGGGTCACATGGGCGACATTAAAGATGCACTGACTCCCTGGAGACTCCAACCATGGGGCAACCGAAGCACTCGATACTTACTCAAATATCTTTCCCAACTGGTCTGCTTCGGATTCTCCACAGAACAGCGGTCTAGAGAGAGAGATGCAGAGAGGTCCTTTACTGAAGGAGCGTTACGACTGGTGATGGTGTCTGTGAGGCAGAGGGCCAGGAATACTTGATGATGATGATCTATTGGACTGCTGCAAGCACAGATTCAAATGAATATTAACCGGAATGTGAGCCTGTGAGAGCGCTTTTACCGCTGCCGTTAAGCTAATGAGGTTATTATTATTCAGCTCATGTTTAGTACGCATGCCTCTGCTGTTTCATTTTCCAACACTTGTATAAAGGATCCATGTATTCTGGGCGTCGTTCTCCTTAATGAGTCTATAAAGAGTTAATTACAGGGGCATGTAATATAGGGTTTGACCACTAGATGGTGGGGATGTGTGAAAAGGTTATCACATCCGATTTATTTAGTAGTAGTTTAGTAGTATTATGGGGTAGTCTCGCCTGTTCCACAGGGAATTTCCGGGACACAGCGTTGATTAACTGTCAAGGACCGCGTTCTTATCAGGAAGAGGTGTCTTGATTGGCACGCAAGCACGACCAATCACGTACCGCACCCTGGTGACCAGTAGTAACGCAAACGTGTTTGTTTGTGCCCAATGACTAACGTTCAGCGGACCCAACAAAAAGCAGATCTACCTGCTGACAGAATCAAACCTTGGATTTGAATACAAGAATGAACATGATTCACCCGGGCCAGATAGCTACATCTACATGTCTGAGTGACAATGCTGCCAGCCAATGAGAATCGTGTCTAGAGTTTCTTCAGGACGTTGCAATGCTTATCTTGCTCTATGATATGATTCGTCGACGTTCCGCACGAATCACAGGGTGACGTAGTGGAAATGAACCGTAGAGCCTGGGACTGATTAGGGGGTGACCACGTGAAAGACTCAACGCATGAAACCTGTCTTCAGTCTTTGACTCCGATCGAAGACAATACAAAACATATCATAATATTAATAATATATGTGCCCTACTATTGACACATAACGTAATAAAGGTACAGCGCAGGACCCCAGGGTTATTGAGCTTCATGCTCGACCACCGTAGGCTGACCGCTCATCAAGTTTCACCGTTTTATGCAAAATCACCAATAAATATGAATCGTAAAAGTGATGGATTTCCATGACTCATACGTAAACAAAACAAACCGCATGAGTGCTTTTTGTGAAATGAATCTTCTAAATAAGTCCTCGGCGAACACGGGCGTGGCAGGGTCGGGTGGGGGTGCTCCACTCACTTGCGTCGGAACATCTCCGCGAAGATGCAGCCGGTGCTCCAGATGTCCACGGGCGTGGCGTAGCTGGACCTCAGCAGAACCTCGGGGGGCCGGTACCACAGCGTCACCACCTGACCAGCAGGGGGCCCATGTGACGCTCTGTTTACTTTACGGTCTCCTGTTTGGACTGTCAGTCACCCGTCTGCTGAGTGTGCTGCTGTAACTCCTCAGGATGAATAAGGTACCCCCCACCCCCACCCATCTACCAAGTGCACGTCCATGCAACACGAATAAACTGATTGAAACAGGAAGTGACGTTTAGAGAAGGACCTCCTCTCACCACGGGGGTCAGGGCCATGTGGCAGCTGTAGATCCGGGCCAGACCAAAGTCTGCCAGCTTCACCTGGCCCTGGCTGGTGACCAGGATGTTCTCCGGCTTCAGGTCCCGGTGCATCACGCGGTTGGAGTGCAGGAAGCCCAGACCGCACAGCAGCTGGCGCATCAGGTCCTGCGGAGGAGACGTTCAGCCCGACGTTTGGTTAGCGTTCAGCCCGACGTCTGGTTAGCGTTCAGCCCGACGTCTGGTTAGCGTTCAGCCCGACGTTTGGTTAGCGTTCAGCCCGACGTTATGCTACGTTATGCTACGGTGTTCCAATCCCAGCCGATAAGGTACTAGGTTTGAACCCCGGAGCCTACCTGCAGCCTTCCCTGACCAGATGTCTAACCCTACCTGTCTCACCCCTACCTGTCTCACCCCTACCTGTTTAACCCCTACCTGTCTCACCCCTACCCGTCTCACCCCTACCTGTCTAACCCTACCTGTCTCACCCCTACCTGTCTCACCCCTACCCGTCTCACCCCTACCCGTCTCACCCCTACCTGTCTAACCCTACCTGTCTCACCCCTACCTGTCTCACCCCTACCCGTTTAACCCCTACCCGTCTCACCCCTACCTGTCTAACCCCTACCTGTCTAACCCCTACCTGTCTAACCCCTCCCTGCCTCACCCCTCCCTGTCTCACCCCTCCCTGCTCCTTATTTCTGAATGCATCGATTGTTCTCAGCCTCACCTTGGAAAAATTGTCCAATGTGCTCAATGATGAAATGTAAAACGTGTGATTACTTCTATTGAATTGTTTGGAAAGGTGCAGCGGCAGAAAATAAATCCTTTCCACAACAATTATTTTCAACTCTCATAAATCAAAGTGAGTTTGCAGTTTTAGAAGTCCACTTTGGCGTTCCCCCAACCAGACCGCCTCTCGTCCCCCCACCCCAGAAGCCCCCCCGGCCCCCCATCAGGGCTCCAGACTGACTCTTTACACTGGTTGCACTGGTGCGCCTACCTTTTCCATTTAGGCGCACCAGCACGTCATTCAGGTGCACCCAACATTTTTCACCGCGCCTTTTGCCGCCGCAATAATACATTTGAAGCGTTACCTTTTGTGTCAGTTCCATACACATTTCTTAACACATTCTGATTGTAAACAGGAATAAAGGTGCAGATTAATGTGTTTTCTTTATTTAAATCACAGCGCAAACAAGAGAGCATAGACTCCTATGCTGCCTTAGCATGCAAAGTAAAAATGTGTTGCATGTCTTATTCCTGCTTAAACTAGAGCTATTGGGGTGACTATGTGTAATGCGGCTAGAGACGATCTCACACTCCTTCGTGGAAATGTCTATCTCCGTCAATCATGAAGGACATGTACGTCGAATCCGCGATTTGAACAGACGTTTTTTTTTTTAAGTGTCTGCGATCACCCCAATGAACCGGGCACAGGCCGTGTCGTTGCTGTAAGTCGGATTTACATTCAACCCATTCTTTGTCGTCAGGATGATCTGGGACGGAAATGTAGTGAACGGCAGCTCTTCTTTGGCTATATTATAAGCAGTGTTAAATTTGATCATCATTTCGGACTCCTCACTGCTTCTGTCTGGCGCTGAAACGCTGCGGGGAGGGGGCTGCTCTGCCGGCCACCAACCCGTCATGGCGCAGGGCGTGTTTGTTGGATACATCGTGCTTTTTTAACGTTTCAATTCGGAACGTCGATGCTCCGACCGCAAAAGGAGTAGACTAGGAGGAGTACAGGGCGCGGTTTTACACATGCCTTATTTATTTTCCCCACCCGCATTCAGCGAAGAAGAATATCAGGGTCTGAGCCAATCAGAGGCAGAGCCAACTTCTTCACAGAGACGGACCTGCTGAATGTCAGGCGCTCCGGTGCGACCAATGGAAATGTTTAGTCGCACTTGACAGATTTTTGGTTGCATGTGCGACCAAAAATGGTCGCACTCTGGAGCCCTGCCTGTGGTGGCCCGCATCAGGCTCCGGTGCTTTGATGTCGCCCTTTGGGTGAGTTCCTGGATCTGCACCCATCCCATCTCTCTCCGTGTCCCCCCCGCCCTCTAACGAGCGCGCCTGGCTCCACCCAGCAGAGCCTCTCCTGCGTGGTGGAGGCTGCTCCGAGCTCCGGGCCCCTGACGCCCACGTGACCGCTGTGCTGCAGCCCGTGCTGCAGCTCAAGCACATCACCGTGGACCACGCTTCATGGGGCCGCATGCGCTCGGCCCTGGAGCTGCGCTGCGGCCCGCAGGCGGCTTCAATAAAACAACCCGCTTATCGACAAACTGAACGCAGACGCTCCGACGCAGCTCCTACCTTGATGCGGTCTGGGGAGAGTCCGGGCGCGGGGGCCTTCTCTAGGTAGGTCTTGAGGTCTTGGTCCACGTGTTCAAACACTAAAGTGACTTTGGTCTCTTGGTCCGTTCTCTGGATGGCACACACGTCCATGAGCCTGCACACGAAACATCACCTGAGGGTTAAGGCTGCTGTAGGGAACACGCAGGAGCCAATATTTAATATTTCAAGGTGCTGCAGGTAATAATCAAGAGCTATGATTTCAGGGTCATTTGTTAGAAAGGGCCGAGCCATCTGTCAGCTGTTAGTGAGTGAAATGCGCCACCTCTCTCGGCTCACTTCTGACCAATCAGGGCTCTTCCCTGATTGGTTGGGGGAATCCATCAGGACCTGAAATGCAACGCTTCTCAATGGAGGGGAAATGTAGGGAGCGAGGAGCGTCTTTTGGGTTGTTTAGTTTCAAATACTTGCTCTCTTCTGCTCTCTCTCTTTACAACTCCAGCATCTGACTGACAGCCCCTTTAAGAGTCAACAGGTAGAAGAAAGCATCAACAGTCCAATAGTGTGTCTCACCTGACCACGTTGGGATGGTCAAACTGCTCCAGGCGCTTCAGCAGAGCCACCTCTCTGACGGTGGAGATGGGGAGGCCATCCTGGTCCGTCTGGACGCGAACGCTCTTCAGCGCCACGAACTTACCGCTCTCCGTGTCCCTGGCTTTGTACACGGTCCCGTAGGCCCCGCCCCCTATCTCCGCCACCTGCTCGTACGGGAAGCTGGCGCCCTGGGCCATGGCGCTGGGGGGGGAGGAGGGAAGGTCACTCAACAAATCAACCTACAACACAAGACGTTGTAGCCGCCCTTCTGGTGTCTCCACCGCACCTGCACGGGGTGCGGTGGAGAGTTTGTCTCACATCGCTGGTAAAACGGCATCACCGTGGTGACACGGTGGGAGATCATGTGGAGCGTGTGTGGATGATGGCTGGTTAAGCAGCCTCAATGTTGCGCATTGAGCAATCAGTGTGCACAGGTTAAACCAGCCATCACCACACACTCGGGGAGATCTCCTGCATGGCAGCGTGGATCACACTCTGCGGCAAACTCTGCAATAAACCAGTTTAACATCCTCACCCTGTGTCCTGGTTGTGGAGGAGCCCAGAAAAAGCCACCTAGCTGGCATGTAGCAACGTCTCTTGCTACGTAGACATTATTTCAGTTTAGTGTCCTACTTTTGTAATTAATCCATTGATGGATGAATACATGCACCAACCACTGTACCGGACCAATATCGGTTTTAATGTGTTCACCAGCGGTCTACCCGCTCATTAATAAAAATGTATTAAAAATAAATCCCTGCAAGTCGCCATGGAAACAAGCAAGTGGTAAGTGACTAGAGAGTAAATAGTAACTAAATGGTGTGTACCTTTCACAGGAGTACACGCTCAATCCAATTACGTGAGCAGCAGTAGCCTATTTTTTTGCCTTATCTGCTGTAGCCCTCCTGTTTCTCCATCCCGGGCACGTCTCCAGAGACGAGTGCAGTGAGTCATCGTTAGAGACTAGAGGTCCCGGCTCATCCAACATGTCGAGCATCACAGGACGAAAGTAATGACGAGCGATGAGTCAGGGGTAACGAAACATGACATGATCAAAAGACATCGTACCGAGTCTGTGACTTAACAGATTTTGACATGAACGCCCC
Source organism: Molva macrophthalma (assembly GCA_027123675.1). Taxonomy (NCBI): domain Eukaryota; kingdom Metazoa; phylum Chordata; class Actinopteri; order Gadiformes; family Lotidae; genus Molva; species Molva macrophthalma. The sequence continues at coordinate 4,355,591 of JAOPJO010000025.1, read as the reverse complement.
AGCGTTTCACCATGACACGCTTGTTACACATCAGCGGACCCCTTGACTCACTGGCCCCGTTGGAGGCCCCATCAGTGGGGGGGGGGGGGCCCGTGTTTGCAGCTGGTCCCCGCCCGGTTCCGTTCCTACTCCACCAAACATTTTTCCTTGGGAAAGGGCTTTGTTTTGCTTGTTTTGTGGATGAAACTATCATCCATCTTGTAAAGCAGTAAAGCTTCAGATACAGACTGGACTAGCATGTAACTATGGATACCTTTGTCTCCCGAGGACCACATTTGAATCCCCCATTTTGTGTAGTTTCTGTTGGACTTTGAGGTTATGAGTCCTTCAAATATCTGTTATGACTATGTCCTACAGTCTCCTACACCCGCCTGAAGCAAAACGACCAAACGATGACATTGTTTACAGGTGCGGGAGTGATGAAGCACTGTGAACTGGCTGGCTCCCACTGCCCTGCTAAGAGTTGGAGGTTCGACTGTGCCAGCAGCTCTTAATCTTCTGGGAAACGCTGAAGACTCTTGCTTAGTGGTTTCGGACACAAAACACCTCACCTGCATATGAATGCAAAGGTAATAATAGTCTTGGTTTGTTTTGATCTGTAGACTAAATCTTATGGATGGCTGTGTCATCTTGTCTTCTGCTTTTTGAGCCGTGTTCAATCATCTGTCAATCTGGTGGGATTTGAGTGCGGTAAACATCAAGCAGATTAGACGCCACCCCGTTGGTTCTTGTTGATTGAGCATGAAACGTCATTTTTATCTTAAATAACCCCTCATTGTATGAGTACGACTCTTTTGAGCACTAAATACATTTGTGATGTCCAATTAACTAGTCATATACATACGCTTATTTGTGTTCATACAATAAATACATACAAATTATTACAAACATGACATCATCAACGAAGCAAAACTATGAAAACTGTGGAAAACTAGGTGTTGGGCTCCCCATATGAATAACGAAAGGCAAGGTCCATGGATGGCAAAGACACGTCGGTGATGTCGAATGACTAACAGGCCTAGTAGGCTATCGGCTTATTGGGCAGACTGGATCCCTACCTAGGACACAAACACCTGGTTAGGGAATATCACAAAAGAAAAAACCATCAGGTATCACCATTGCCACCTGTATGAACAACAGTTAACTAGAACGAAACCGTCAAAGTAGCTGACAATTGCTTTTGCATGGACATGCAAAACATGTGCGTATGTGTGTGTGGAGAGGTGTTTTATAACGTGCTCGAATAAAGTTTATTTATTTCCCGGAAACGCCAAATGACCGAAGGCTATTGGATATAGATTTTGCGAAATGGGGCAATGGGCAGGACACACCGAAAGACTCCTGAAAGAGACACGTGGTCTGGATCCATGCATTCTTTGTTAATTAATCCGTCAATAAAGTGCAGTAAAATACGTCAAATCAGATTTTCTCTTTAGCTAGACACCCTCTGATGTGACATAAAACCAAAATATAATACTTGAGCAAATCATGTCCAAGGATAAAGCGGTTTTGCGGGTATATTACAATTTCACATCTTTGTCTGAACAAAAACCCTATGAAACCATGGACCCACATTTAAAGAGAAGCCCACAATATGATCAGACCTTCATTTGTTCTTCCATAAGGATATTTTATCCCGTATAACCTACTTACCACGTCTGTTCTTTTCTGTAATGTAGGCAAGCTTATGAGCTTTATAAAGAAGTCATCCTCATGAAACTAGAACTACGACCTGAATCCAGATCAACAGCTGGCGTACAGGCTTTGATTTCTGTAGTTGAATGGATCTGCAGGAATAATATGATTCCGGCCTTACTTTTTTCAAGCCCTGAATCTTTTGGGGTAAAGAAGGCAAGCACTAGTTGCTTCCTGTTGCTTGCCTTGTTCACGGGGCGGGGCTTAACGAGCGGTCAAATGATGAAAACGTTTGTATTAAACCTGTTAATTAGGTTCAAGTTATGGTTCACATGTTATTTGAGGGTCTACGTGTTTATAGTGTTTACATTTCTCTACAATTTCGACCGGAAATATTGTGTTATTGTAGTTGTTGTTGTTTTGTTGTTAATGGCTGTGTTATTATGGGGGCCCTTACAAAGAGGCCCCTGTAAACACTGGGGGAGGGAACTCAACAACCACCAAAGAAAAATGCACTTCAAAATACCATATATGATATATTATATAATGTTGAATATTGGCAATTTGAGCTAAAACTAGATGATCCCGACTACTATGAGGAACCTAAAACCAAACAGTAGCAATGCACGATTCCATTGAATCTCCCAAACTGGATCCCCTGAACTCCACTTCTGTTGCTTCCTCCACCTCTGTGATCCCCTCCATCCTCCACCAGCCCGCCTGCTGCACCTGCAGTGCTCTGGCCCGAGGAGAGGCATGGCCAGGTACGATCTGCTGCGTCTGCACCCTCGTGATGCTCGGGCTGAACACCGGGGGGCCAGGGCCCAGCTCGGGGACCTCGTTTGCCGGGCGACTGTGCGGCCTGAGAGGAGGCTGTAACGAGACCCTGTGTGTATCAACATCCTCTCTTTCGTTGCGTTGTGTAAACAACAGGAGCGAAGACGCTTTGTTTTCCCAAACACACATGACATCACTCTTGTTGTTCCCAGCGCACACAGACAAAGGGCTGGGGAGCCACAACTAAGGACAGCCACAACGCACAACAATATCCCATCAGACCGATCTGGTGTCAACATGATGTGTTTGCTCTCAACAGAGGAAACATTAGGGAGAAGGTTTAATCGTTTACAACTTACAGCACTCAGCCATGCGTGTACTAAATGCTTTCTAAAGGCTTTTACTTTTCTTGGTGAGTTATAACTGTAACCACACTCCTCTGCAGTGAACGGCTTTCTGTGACTGATGTGAGAAGCAGAGGTTGCTGCTCCAGTTCCTCAAGCCGTACCCACAAGTCAGGGAGAATAAATCATCCTTCACACTTCTTTAGGGGCCGTTTTCATACGTCTGTTAAGATAAACTGGGGGACTTTCTGCTACTACACCTATTTCAACAATAACAATAATCGTAAGTCAAATATGTAAGTCATCATCATCATCATTATCATCATCACAGATCATGTTGATTGATTCCTGACCAGTTTAGTTTCTAGTTGCAGTGAACTCTTTATTTATCTAACATGTTGGAGTATACAGTGAAAACTACATAACTGGGTGTATCTTTTTTTAATAGAAAATGTCTGTGCGTGTGTGTGTGTTTGTGTTTGTGTGACTGCGCGTGTGTGTGTGTGTGTGTGTTTGTGTGACTGCGTGTGTGTGTGGGACTGCATGCCTGCATGCCGATGCGCGTTTGTGTGTGTGTGTGTGTGTGTTAGTGTGCGTGTGCATGTGCGTGCGCATGTGTGTATGAGTGTGTGCGTGCGGGCCTGTGTGTGTGTGTGTGTGTGTGTGTGTGTTTGTGTGTGTGTGTGTGTGTGTGTGTGTGTGTGTGTGTGTGTGTGTGTGTGTGTTTGGGAGATGGTGGAAGCTTCAAGACACAGAAAACGAAAGAGTTCAGAGGGAGTGGGCACCGTTTGATGCAACATCATCAGGATGTGCTCACAAGTGCACTAACACTAAAAACACAACCAGTTTCAACCTTCTGTTTGCAAAGTTAGAAAAGTGATGCAAAAGTGATTCCCCTATGGTGCTTGTATTCATTGAACATTGTCATAGGATTAATATACATACAATATACTGTAAATACATAAGATACTTCCTTCAAAACATACAATATGTAGAGTTTCTACAACATATACAGAAGCAAAACTATGTACAATGCAAAATGCATGAAAATGATCAGACACAAACCTACAGCACGTTTCCTACTCCCACAGCTGCTGCACACTGTCTCATGGAAAGGGTTGTGCAGTCCTTGCAGGTCTTGTGGTTTCTATAATATTGATGTTATGCTGCAGTTATCAGCTTCACCTTGAAGACATCTGCATGAAAGCATCTGCTAAATGATTCCAAAAAAATAAATGATATTAAAGTTATGTTACTAATCAATAAAGTTGACTCAAGGGCATTAATGCAACTATAAGGCTGCCATAGGATGATAGGATGGTTTCTATCGCCTGGGCTATGATAATTCCATAGGCTCATAATCAACCAGGGAAAACGTGCTTTCAGTATCGATGGTTCGATAGGCAGACAAATCTTTTATTTGTCCAGAATATCAGCCTGCTGCTCAATAGAAAAAGGCAGCAAAACAACGGCAAACTGGGTCAGAGGGACCCAGTGTGCAGAAGGTTGCCCAACAGGCTCAGGGCAGGACAACAGGCTGTAATTGATTGTTAACAATATTGTTATTTATTTACTTATATTATCTATTCTCTATTATCCCTACTGTGCTTTTTTTCGTACAATGTAGAAGACCTTTGCCTTGTCATAAGAATTTCACTATGCATAATGACTATGTTATAGGCTACTGCACATTTGATAATAAATCCCTTGTGACTATTTGTTTTCTACAGCAGCCTCTGTCGACACTCACTACAGTTACCCTCTGTTGCCAGCAGGGAGCGTTGTTGCACCCTTATCGATGCGATGGCTCTTTATTCATGAGCACCAGAAAAGACCCGATGCATAATTGGGATAGTCTACTCCATCTTGCGCAAGTAGAGGAATAGGAATGATAAGGAATTATAAAGCATTTCATTTCATTGCAATGTGATGGCCTTTTCAGCTTTTGGACAGTAGCTTCTTTAAATCAAGACTGTCAAAAAATGACTTTCAAATCTGGCAACCCGTGAGAGTCTCTTGCTCAGCACGTCGTGACGTCAAAAGGCTGCGACTTGTAGTGAACTGAAAAGCGTGGTTACTTTGAGTTAAACTTTAATTCATTAAACGTCTTTCTATTCCTTCAGATCGCATATAAAAGTTAACATTAAGATACAGAAATGAGTCTGTCCATGCCTCAGAAACGTTACTACAGACAAAGAGCTCACTCGAATCCGATGGCCGACCACACGTTTGATTAGTGAGTACCAAGAGTGAACACTAGTTACACTTTATAACTAGTTGTTAAAACTAGCTTTAAATAGAATTATTAAGTGACTTAGACTGGCTTTATATATAACTAGTACTTACACTTTATATATAACGAATAGTTACCCTAACTTTATGCAGAATGAGTGTGTGAACTAGTAGTTATACTAATATCTTTACATAGAATGAGTGTGAACTAGTAGTTACACTAGTATCTTTATATAGAATGAGTGTGTGAACTGGTAGTTACACTAGTATCTTTATATAGAATGAGTGTGAACTGGTAGTTACACTAGTATCTTTATATAGAATGAGTGTGAACTGGTAGTTACACTAGTATCTTTATATAGAATGAGTGTGTGAACTGGTAGTTACACTAGTATCTTTATATAGAATGAGTGTGAACTGGTAGTTACACTAGTATCTTTATATAGAATGAGTGTGTGAACTGGTAGTTACACTAGTGTCTTTATATAGAATGAGTGTGAACTGGTAGTTACACTAGTATCTTTATATAGAATGAGTGTGAACTGGTAGTTATCGTTCTGTACAAGAGGCACTTCAACACTATTGTTTCTTCCTGCCTCCCTGAACACACAGTCCTGTCTGTCCTGAGAAGATGGACTGGTCTCAGTTATATCCAGACTTCTTCCCTGGCTGCCAGGCCGGGGGAGGGACCGCTCAGGTTGAGTTTGCAGATATCGGCTGTGGATACGGGGGTCTTTTAGGTAATGCATTTCCATTACCAATAATCAATGGCTTTGGGATCATTGTCCTCAGTGAGGGTGTTTATTGCTCCAATACCTTAAGCATTAACCTGGTCAACGGTCTATTTGTGTTTTGCGTTCTTCTGTTGACGTCTCTGATGTGTTCCAGTGGAGCTGTCTCCACTCTTCCCAGACAAGCTGATCCTGGGCCTGGAGATCCGCGTCAAAGTGTCGGACTACGTTCAGGACCGCATCCGCTCGCTGCGGGCCTCAGAAGACGGCGGCTACCAGAACGTTGCTTGTCTCCGCAGTAACGCCATGAAGTACCTGCCCAACTTCTTCACCAAAGGACAGGTCCGTTTGCTTCACAACAGACTGGTTGGAATGGTTTTAGATATAACAGACTGGTTTGTGTCTATGAAACGTGTTCGTTCCTCCGGAATCATCCTGGCAGGAGCAGTGATGCATGTACCCGTCACCTGGAAATAGGAAGTCAGAGGAAGAGGGAAGGGAAATAAAGAGCATCCATAGGCATCACTTGTTGTATGAAATGTTGTTTAATGTCACGTAACCTCACCAAGGATGGACCCAAGAAGGTTGGATGGAAATTGTATATCTGCTATATTCTAACTGCGCTATATTCATACTTGAATACATTTCCAGTACGTCACTTGGTGAGGTTCTTAAGACGCTCAGTCAGAGTTAATTACAATTGGCTGAAAAATCCATGATAAGTAAACAACAGTGTTCAGGTAATCTCAGTTTGTGTTTATCCTTCCTGCGTTAATCCGTGACTTGTCGCTGTATTGTTGCAGCGACAAAAATGAAATTCTCTATTTCACCAAAGACACTGAAATATGTTCTGACGTCCAACCTGTCAGAAATCGCCAGGCTTCACAGAAAGAACTAGAGATTTAAAAAGGTGTGTGTGTGTGTGAGTACATGGGAGGAAATGAAAGCGCGTGGAGGGGATGTGGCAGACGGGCCTTCCTCCCTCTCTGCGTGGTCTTCCTCACCCGTGTGGTTTGTTCCCCTGCAGCTCAGCAAGATGTTCTTCCTGTTCCCTGACCCTCACTTCAAGAAGACCAAGCACAAGTGGAGGATCATCAGCGCCACCCTGCTGGCCGAGTACGCCTACGCTCTGAGGGTCGGGGTGAGTACGCTCTGAGGGTCGGGGTGAGTACGCTCTGAGGGTCGGGGTGAGTACGCTCTGAGGGTCGGGGTGAGTGCGGTGGTCCTCTCCCTGTATTGTGTGCGACGCTGTGGGCCTTCCACTGAATACAAAGAAACCCTGCAGAGGCCGGAGCACATGTTCAAATCCCAATGCATCCTCAAGGCTTTGGTATCGTTTAGTGGAAAAGTTGACTCGCCATTTACCAATAATAATGAAGTTAGCTTAACCCTGTCGCTTGGAGACTAAATGGCCTCCAGGTGGTTGACTGCAGGGGGGGGGGGGGGGGGGGGGGGGGGGGGGGGGGGGGGGGGGGGGGGGGGGGGGGGGGGGGGGGGGGGGGG
>JAOPJO010000025.1:4253490-4267268 GCA_027123675.1 Molva macrophthalma | reverse complement strand
AGCCGTCACAAACAGATGTATAGACTCTTATAGCCACAACCTTTATAAAGGCTTTTTGCCAAGCCAGCACATACAGAGATGTAAAGACTCGAATGGCACACCCTTTTAATCAAGGCCATCTCTCTCCTGCTGCACTGCCACCATGTGGACACTTTTTGGAAATGTTACAATCACACAAATGCATGTTATGATGTGCAACGGGGAAATACCGACGATGTTCATCCAATTCTGTAATGCTATCATCTTTAGTGATACGAAAAAGACAATTTCCATTCACATCACTGTCCTGGTTTTCAACAGGATTCATTAACTGGTATGTACAACTCACTTCTTTCCCTCATCAAAATGTCTCCACAGGTCTTCTGTCTCCACAACACACAATCCCAGGAACGATTTCTCATGGGTTTTTTCTTTAGTGGTTCAAATTTCACTTCCTTGCTGACTGAGCACTTATGAGTTGAATAAGGCAGAATGCGTTGGGCTGGAGTTCTCATCTTACCAGGTTGCACAGATGTCTGCTGTAGTGTGTGAGCTTTATAACTCCATCTCCCTCCTCGTGGAGCCCAGGAGCAATCGCACATGCATGTCAGTGATATCTCCATTTCTGACATATGGAAACCTCTATATAATACATGGTTCTTACCAGCATCTTGTAAGGAGAACATAGAACGATTCCTGGACATCTGAAGGGAGGATATATAATATCAAGGTTCCTCTGATGTGAGAGATAGCTTGTTATGATCCTTGGTCATAGTTGAAAGTTACATGTGTTTGTGTTGTGGCTTCCTGTGTTCATGTTTCCTTGCATGCTTGCCTGTTGATATGTTTGTTTGAGTTGATTGTATGATTTGTTAATTGGTGTGCATGTTTAATGTGTGGGTGTGACACTACTGACTGGCTTGCCAGGTGGCAGCAAGGTTTGTGTTCATGTGAGTTTTTGTCCTACTAAGTTTTGTTCAGTTAAATGTAAAATAAATGAGCTGTCCTTTGTGTTTGAACCCTGTTTGGATGGCTTTATTTGTGGGAATCTGAGCAGGCAGGGAGGGGACAACTTCCGCGTTACTGGCTGGTTCCCCTAGGCCGGCCGTAACACAGCTGGTGGTTGATTCGATGGTGCACTATGTATTGATCTGTCTGGGTTCCAGACAAGCTGAGTTGCGCTCCTCATATCCTGTTCTCCCTGGCTCTGTTGCCCAGTCATCTGGGCTGGGAGGACTCACCACACACTGCTCTTAATGGCTCAACTAAACAAGGCTTGTGTTGAGCCAGAAAGTCAAATGATAAGGTTGCGGCTTCAGTTTGCTGCTCGGTAGGGTGTGGTCAGGGGCCGGAAATGTTCACGGTCTTTTGAATATATTAATGGTCAGTTGAAATATGTTAATGTTCTGTTCAAATATGTTAGTGGTCTGCCCAAAGATGTTCATGGTGCCACCAAAGCTAATTATCTGGTTTGTGGATCGGTGCAACACTGGGATCAGTCAATACACTACAATGCACTAAACTAGCCATCCACCAGGTAGGGGAGTTGTGAAAATGATCCATACGGCTGCATCCAGACCAGTGCTAAGGCCTGGACCCATCTGGACCGGGTGTCTCACCATCAGAACCTCCTCAGGGGGCAGACTCTGATGCCAGGGAAGATGGCAGCCGTGAAGAGGATTGAGACGATATCAGGGATGACATCATTAGGGTTGGAGGAGAAGCAGGAGAAGATGGAGAGGAATACCAGCAGTAACTGGTTGAGCCTACTCATATTTTTGTCCTTGCTGTACTGATCATAATGTAAGTTAATAGATTCAACCAATAATATAATGATATTAGTTAGAATGTTAGAATGGACAGAGGTCACTATATAAATATGATCAACAAATTAATAGGAAATTAAGGAAATAAAAATAAAAACCAGATGATGAAACACGATGATGTAAGTCATACACTTTTATTAAGTACGGCAAACATGGAAAACGGCAAATTATTTAAACTACATTGGAATAAGAATTGAAAAGAGGTTAAAATTAATAATGGTGATTCTTCTCTAAGGACTTGGTATGTCACAAATAAGTTACAAAAGAATCTATAAACTATTAGTGCCATTAAATAAAAAATGTGGAGTCAAAATAAATACACAATTTTCTCACAACGGAAGCATTTATTTATCAGATGCCCATCGGGGTTCCATGGAAATAATTTTATTTCATTTGCGAATGAAGTAATTCCATTTCTGCATCTCGTCATTTACGTTCACAAGGGATTGTGTGAAGGTTCCGTCTGGTTGTGTTTAAACAGGGGCCTACACGTTGCGATATAGTGAGTGCATGTCTTCTGGGGAAGGATGTCATGGCAGCGTGGACCTAAACGCCTCGGCCCTGGAGCAAGGGACGACTCTCTCCAGGAGACTGCCGGCTCAGCAGGTTCCACAGCAGCAGAGGCACCGATGTGATGGTAGAAACCCCACTGCCGTCACTCTCCTCCCGCAGGGGCTGGTACTGCTTCACCCGTCTGTTGGAGATGAGGGGAGATGAGTTGTACTCCACCCGATGGGTTCATGGATTGTCATTGGTCGAAGGATAGCTCACCTGTACATCAATCTCATTGGTTGAAGGATAGCTCACCTGTACATCAATCTCATTGGTCGAAGGATAGCTGACCTGTACATCAATCTCATTGGTCAAAGGATAGCTCACCTGTACATCAATCCAATTGTGCCGACGATGCCCACGAGGACCATGACTCCCAGTACCGTAGCGGCCGTGCCAGCAGGTGAACCTGATGAACCTGCTGTTCCAGTGCACAGAGTGAGACAACAATAAACCTCATGCTCTTAGCTTCCCGAGGAGACCGCAGATGGGCTCTTTTTCTTTTATAAGTCTATTAAAAAATCAATCCCACTCACCGACTGTCACGCTGACTCTGGCGCTCGCCACGGCGAGGCTCACGTCATTGGTGAGGGACACGTTGACGCAGAACACGCCCGAGCCGTTGAAGAACTGGCGGAGGACCAGCTGGCAGTCTGGGGATGGTAGCGCCGCACCACACACCGTCTCCACGGGGGTCACGCAGTCGGCATCCGAGATAACAGTGCAAACCTCACTGGGCAGGCTGCGTGAAGTCACATGACACAATGGGAATACATCCTAACCAACCACAATCCCGTATTGAGTACATGCTGATGGTATCAGCACTGAGTAGTAAGGGGAAGAGGGAGGAATGTGATGCTGATTGCTCACCTTCCTTGACAGCTGATGGTCAGGTCCACAGCATTCTGCCCCAGCTCAGTAGTCAGAGACACTACGTTGGAAACTTGTAGGATCTCCACACTCTCAATCCCCTCTGTAGAGAGGCCAAGAAGTCAACCATGAAGTCCTTAACATCCAATCATGATGACCCAAGTATCATGCATTGAATGCAAACAACAAACCGCTTCACTCACGGATGATCTCCACCGAGGTGGCCAGGGAGCCATAGCGGAAGACGTTGCAGCCTGCAGGTGGTTCTGGGGCTTGTCTTTTGGTCAGGACCAGGGCAACCTGGGCTGGCTCATTCTCTGCGGTGACCTCCACCTCAGCTGCAACCTCCATCGGAACTTCTCCCTCGTTGATAACAACTTTTTTGAGGGGAAAAAATGGAAGATAATTTTGAAGATGTTTAACAGAGTTATGAGGCCTGAGACAGTGGCATGTTGATGAAATGTATCAACATAATTGGTCACCTGTTGGGACTGCGACCTCATTGGCTGTCTCTACTACTTCCGCCTCTGCGTTGACCGCGGGTTCAACCTCCACGACCTCGACCACCTCAGAGCTCTCAGTGACAGCAAGAACCAGGACATTATCAGCCTGGGCTGCCTCTGTTACCACAGCAACCGCCTCCTCCTGCTCCGCTGCCTCCTCCACTGGAGCGGCAGTGGCAGCCTCCGCCACCGGGGCTTCTTCTGCCTCCACAGCAACGCCATCGACCGCGACAACAGCCACATCGGTAACTACTGCGGTTTCATCTGCAGGGGCCACAGCGGCCTCAACAACCTCTTCTGCTGCAGGGACCACAGCGACCTCAACAGCCTCTCCTGCTGCAGCAGCCACAGTGACCTCAACAGCCTCTTCTGCAGGGGCCACAGCGGCCTCATCAGCCTCTTCTGCTGCAGGGGCCACTGTGACCTCAACAGCCTCTTCACCTGCAGGGGCCACAGCTGCCTCAACAACCTCTTCTGCTGCAGGGGCCACGGCTACCTCAACAGCCTCTCCTGTTGCAGCAGCCACAGTGACCTCAACAGCCTCTTCATCTCCAGGGACCACAACGGCCTCAACAGCCTCTTCATCTCCAGGGACCACAGCTGCCTCAACAGCCTCTTCATCTCCAGGGACCACAACAGCCTCAACAGCCTCTATGGTTGCAGGGGCCACGGCGGCGTCTGCCTCACCCTCTGCTGCAGGGACCACGGCAGCCTCTGCTTCTGTATCCATCGCGAGGTCGGTTCCTTGGGCAGGCTGGACGGAGGCAGCGAGGGCCAGGTCTTCAGCCAGGCTGGCCTCGGGGGCGAGGACTCCGCCCTCTGGGGCCAAAGCGGATGGGGTCTCTGCTGGGATGGTGCTTGAGGTGGAGGCCAATACAACTACTATAGGGGCCGCTGAAGGATCGACCGGGACCACTGAAGAAGGTAAAAGGAGAAGTTATAATGCGTGACAATATATATAATTTTAAATATAAAATATATAATTTAAAAGTAACAAAGAGTGGTAAAGAAGAGGATTTGGATGTTAAGATCGTGGTATCTTACCGGCGGTGGTGTCGGCACAGCTGTTGGGAATGCTCGCCATCAGAACCACCTTCGGTTTGTAGGCTCCAGGCGACAGGTAGGTGTGAGTCACGCTGAGCTCTCTGGAGATGAGGGTTCCAGTTTGGTCCCCAAAGTCCCAGTTGAAGGTGATGTCAGAGGAGCTGAGGTACAGGCTGGGATCATGGAGCTTAACGTTGAAAGCAATGGCTCGGTTTTGGATGAAGCTCTGGTCATTCTGGTTGACATCGTTGATTTGGTTGAGTGAGATGGTGAAGGGGATTTGATCTGATAGTGAAGAAACAGGATGTTATGATACAACCATAAGATGATAAAGGTGTTGCAGGGTGTTGATCATACAGGGATATAAAACGGCGGTACAGTAGGGTTACCAGTGATGGAAAACTGTGTTGAGGCATAGCCTAGGGGAATGAACTGGTCCTCTCCACGGCTGTGATAGATGACCACCTCCATTTTGTAGGAGCCCAGCGGGATGTTGTCTGTATCAACGGTGAGGGAGGAGGAGGGTCCATCTGCCACCTGCCAGAAGCGTCCTTTGGAGGAAACCAAACCACTCATAAGAACACTAGAAGCCATTAACTGAGCTGATGCAGTCAGTTGAGCAACACTTCTACTCTCTTTAACGCCGTCTCTGGACCCTAGCTTTACAATTCATCTTAATACGCAGATATTTTCCATTTCGCAAAATCTCATTTTGACACAAAGATGATAGATTAGGGGAATAAAAATATTTTTTTCATTATGTTTCATTACTTCACTGGGGTGGATAAAACATTGGGAAAATCATAAAATCTGTACGTTTTTTGTTAAAATCCGTTGCTGTGCTGATAGATCATGTCACGATAAAGAGAGATACAATGTTCAATATGCAAATGAGAATGAATTAACAATAAGTTTGAAGTTATCTTTACCCCATGTTTTCCAAACAAAAACATAGCGGGGCCTCTTGTCCTGAGTCCTGTTGAAGGGAGAACCGTCTGGAAAGACTCCGACTCCTCTGCTGCTGGAGTCCCGGTCAGCGTACACCGCCTGCCCCTCCACATACTCCCTCCCTGAGAGGGGAAATCAAAAGTACAATGCTATGGCAGAAGGCCAGGAAAGGAAAGCCTTAAGGTGATTGGATGGCAAAAAGGAAGGAAAAAATGGCTGACCTGCAACGGTGCAGTTCCTCGCCCAGACCACCTGACCGTCGGGAAGCACGGTCTGGTTGCTTGGAAAGCGAAGGTCAATTTTGAAGGTCGCCTTGGCGCCCGTCAGAGTCGGCGCATCGTTCCTGACGTCAAAGGACACTTCACCACCTGGAAACCCGGTTGAGAAGGGGAAACAAGAAGAACATAAACAATGTTAATGTGTAACATTGTAAGTAATGCTAAGTTCTAAATACAGAGAAGATAACCCACAGGATTATAATGTAAATCGAGCTGGAGTAATATACGGTTTTATGAGTTTTATAATGATTAACATTTTATCAATTTGTAAAGGCCCATAGTCTCAGAACACCTAGTGAAACCTTTTAGAGTTAAACATGTATTATAATAAATGTTCAAACTCACCAAACCAACAATTTCTGAATCTTGAGTCTCCATCTCTCCATACGGGATACATTCTTGAGTTCCATGAACGAAACCGTGTGAACTGAACCTTAGACCCTGAAACAGAACATATATGAGGCCTTCTGAACGTCCAAAGGCCTTTCTGTCGTCCCATCCATGTTACTGACCGAGTGTGTTTCATTCCTTCATTTATCTTTCTTTACCTGCATTTTTGCAACATATGATTTAGCCTATAACACAAACATTACATGTTCTATTTGAAAACCCTTTCAGGCCTTATGTCTAAAAGATATTTTGTTTATTTATTGTTTTCAAACGTTCCTATGCAAACACACTTAAATGTTTGCGTTTGAAATGTGGTGTTCTGTAAAGGACCAGAAGAGGGAACATGGCACAATGGTAAATGGTGATGGTATGACATGTGTTGAGGTTCGAGGGGCGCGAGTCACAAGACCAGGCTGAAACCCCCCAATCCTTTTCATGTGACCATCATCTGAGCACCAGTAATCCCAGCGGGTGGAAGGAGAGCTCAGACATGCTGCCACCTTCTTCTCTACTTGACTGGTGATCCGTGTGGGAAACACATTCATGATCAAACTGATCATTTGGTTTAACACAAAGTATCAAAATCACAGTCAATAAATTAAAAGTATCTGAAGTAACTGAATGTAAACTAATAGAAACATTCAAAGTTTTCGTTTTCTAATTATTTGTGTTTAAATTTGTGAAAAGTGGTGAATTGTGTGGCCATGAAATCTGTGTCAATCTTAGATAAATTCACCACACAGTTAAATTAATTGATTACAATAGTCCCAAAGAGAAAAATTAGAATCCTAACAAGCGTTACACCAATAGTTGACATGGAGGTTAAGATGATTAGTAACATTGGTCAAATCTAATTTAACTACATTATGCCTTTGAGCAATATGAGGAAGCTCAAATTCTCAAACATTTAATATCAGGCTATAGTTTGTTGAGGATGTGTTAATACCATTGTTTTTTAGTTACAGTAGCAAAACAAATCAATTAAACAAATTGGGAACTTAGTGAGCAAGATAAACAACCATGCAACCATTGATTAGATCCAACCTTGCTATGTATGAAGATGTACTCACTTGCCCCAGTTGCAGACGTAAAAGCCAATACCAGAACCAACAGTGTTACCGTCCCCATTTTAGCACGACCGTCTGAGCCCACTTCTCAACCTGTTCTAAACCCCAACGCAACTTCCAGACTGACTAAAGTAAGGAATTCTGGCCCTCTTTAAGAGAACCTTTGCTCCTGAATTACCATAAACATTCCTCTCATCTCTGACATCATCATCAAGGGCTGCCCATTGGCCCGCCCTCTTTGATCAACTCTGGGTTCTTTAGTTACAGATCGGCCTGTACTGTACTCTAATAGATGTTATTGAATTACTGTTAATTAAGAATTCACATTTGTATTATTAGTTTCATCTTTTAATAATCATTTGGGTTTTGATCACATTTTGAGTCTTTGATTAATTTCTGAGATTGAATGTCCATTAGAATAAATTGATAAGATGTGTTACAACATATGCTAGGAAAGGAATATGTAAAATATATCCTTTTATATATAAAAAAAAATTAAGGCAGGAAATACATTAAATAAACAGATGTGGACCAAAATAAGTAGTAAATGAATTCAAATGATAAATAATGAGTTTAAAATCAAATAAAAAGGATTTATTTTCATTTAACTAGAATGCTTGACACACTACTTTGCATTTATTTTCTTCCAAAAAATGACATGTACACACACCCATGATATAAGGAAAAGAAAAATGAAGAGAAAAAGTTATTGATAATATATGAGGATATAAATGAGGATCAAGGCCCATCAAGGCATTAAGGGAGCTGTGCTTTAGGCATGCAAATTGTCATATCTAACCTTTGAGTTTGCAAGAGGGTCACAAGATGAGGGTGAGCATAGCCAATCAATAGCTTCCTTTTATTTCCCAAGCATAGGAGTATCTGTCTGCAGGCTTTTCATTGAGGCTGAGACACATTGCTTTGAGCACAAAACACCCGTGCTGGTTTAGTGAGCTGGAGAAGGCCGTCATCAGGCTACCTCTTAATGTTCCTCATTTGCAGTTTTCTTTCTTCTTTGTTTTGCATTTGTAATGCTTTATGATGCGGTAAGGACTGAACCTAATGGTACGCGCTCCAAACGGTGAGCCACCGGGGCGCCCCTGCTGTTATGAATTAACGTCAATGTATACAAACACAATAAAGCAGCCTCAAATAAGTTCCTATTTCTGGTAAATTTATATTCGTTGTTTTATGTTCATTTGGATAGCATATCCAAATAATAAGAAAATATTGTTTTCATAATTGAATGATAATATTCCTAATGGTTAAAGCCAGAGAAGAATAGGAAGAATACAGTATTTTATTTGTCACCTTGCTGAATAATTTTTTTTCTATGCTGTGGGTGGTAACCCACAGAAATGTACCCTTAAGTGAATCCATCAAATGAAGAGTACGTTTTCTCATTTAATGAGTGTCTTCGTTTAAAAGTCAGAGCAGTCCTATGGACCAACAATAATTAATCCAAAATGTAACCTCTTACCCAGATCTATGAGTGCTATATTATGAGTAGACTCTTAATGAGTCCACTCCAGTATTTATATAGGTGGTCTGCTCTATTGGCCAACAGAGAAGAGTGGTTTTCATTAAACCGAGCAGATGACAAGCCTCGGGCGTAGCAGCTATCGTTGGAAAGCAATGCTCAATGGGAACTCTGTTTGCCGTTTCCAGTGATTGGGGAGCTGAACGTTGTCTCATGTCTGTGAGACTGCTGAAGCGGGGCTACATGTGATCCCTCGTGTGTGCGGACAACAGAGCTTATTCGTAAATCCTTCCCACAAGGCACCTGACCTGAAATACCACGAATATGCAGGCATCACACCACCGCTCCGTTCACCCCAATACACGGTCAATGGTAACTGTAAGATGTAGATGAATTACAATTATTATTTATAATCGTAACGGATAATAACCTAACATTCCTGGAATATTTTGGAAAGAATTGTTCTAAAATATTTGGAAATAATAAGAGTTTACGTTTTGAGGGACTTTTGTGGTGAAATGCTTGGAGTTTTTATATGCTTGTATATATGGTGCCATTGAACATAACTAGAATAAAGTAGCATATAGCATTGTTATATCATTATCAAATGATATATATGTAATCTTATTTTAAAAGAAGCCAACTTTCGAAAAGAGGCAAAAAAGTAGACCATGGCAGAGAGTATAAGTAAGACTGTCATTACTGACTCTCAAATTCGATAGGCTTTTTGAACACCTTAATATAGCCTACAAATAAACACTGTTATTTTCAATCAGTGTCCTATAACACAGTGTCTGTGTTATAGGTGATGTCGAGGGAATTCTGCTTAACAGCTTTTCCGAAAGAGGCGGGGCCTTTAGTCACGTGAAAACCGAAGTTCCTTGAACGCATGTTTTTAACTCCAGGACCGGCCGTTGCCTCCGCCCTAACTCCAACCTTTTGGATGTTTTACAATAACTTACTATGGTTGTAAAACTACGTTCATGCTATAATTTATTATATATTAACAGCAAACGAACAGAAAAGTGTAGCAATACATGGTTTGTCTAATTTCGGCCCCACCCGACTTGCGTAGGCGGACCGCATGTAACAAAAACGAACGCATCCGGGATAACGCGGGAATCGCTGATAGGTTCCGTCCTATTCCAAGTGGAACCGCGCTTATCCGTTTCTTTCTTTATTATTGTTTCACGTTAGCATTAACTAATGGCAAAGCTAACATACTTACTGACACTTTGAGTTGGTCCAACAAAACTCACAAGAAGTGGCTTTCATAGAGAAGCTATACCTGTCTGCCTCGGAATAAGTTGAACAGGGAGTTCCTCGGTTGTTCTTGTCGTTGTTAGCGCTGCTGTTCCTAGCTAGCGTCGGACCGAGGAGCGGTGTTTACTTTAGGAACCCGCGTTAGAAAACTTCCAGATGGACTCGTTTCAGAAGGTAGAAAAGATAGGCGAAGGGACGTACGGTGTGGTTTACAAAGCCAAGAACAAAGTCACGGGCGAAACTGTTGCTCTCAAGAAAATCCGATTAGACACGTAAGTCCTGGCGGGGCAACACTGCTGCTGGCTGGGGTAAAACTACTGCTGGGGTAACACATCTGCTGGTTGTGGTAACTAATATCATTACGCTATAATTTGCCTCGTAATGTAAATATACTCTAGTGCTTTATCTTTTAATAAGCCACACAATGCTAACAGTCCCCTTCTGCAATGAAACAGAAGGGGACATAGAATCCACATACAACTAGTGGGATGGGATGTTTTGTGACATAAAAGTCACAAAATTTAATTTTCTTACTTTTATACCTTCTGGTTACCAGGGAAACGGAGGGGGTGCCAAGCACAGCCATCCGGGAAATCTCGCTCCTGAAAGAACTCAGTCACCCTAATATTGTCAAGTAGGTCATCATCCATTACAACCCAGCACCAGATGTAACGCCGAGGTGACATGCTGAGCTGACCCGTCTCTTCCCATCACCTAGGCTGCTAGATGTTATCCACACGGAGAACAAGCTCTACCTGGTCTTCGAGTTCCTCCACCAGGACCTGAAGAAGTTCATGGACTCCTCCGTCACGGGCGTCCCTCTGCCGCTGGTGAAGGTAAACCTGACCTTCATCAGTTCTCTTGAAGATGAGACCTATGAGCTGGAGTATGTCGTCGCTACAGCAGTACATCAGATCTTAATGGAAGCCCTGAATGTAACAGTGTTTCCATGTCCCTCCTGGTAGAGCTATCTCTTCCAGCTGCTGCAGGGCCTGGCCTTCTGTCACTCTCACCGGGTCCTCCATCGGGACCTGAAGCCCCAGAACCTGCTCATCAACGCTCAGGGCGAGATCAAGCTGGCCGACTTCGGCCTGGCGAGGGCCTTTGGGGTGCCCGTCCGCACGTACACGCATGAGGTCCGAGGGGTTGGGTATCAGCACTGTCAGCTCCACCGTTATCTCATAGGGCAGTGTAACACATTGTGTAGTGCAGAGGAGGGGGTGGAACAAAATGGGGCTGGGGCTGGGGCTGGGTTTATACTTCTTGGTATGTGTGTGGGTGTTGAGTAATGCTATTATGTCATGGTTGTGCGCATGGGATCGGTTTTCCGTATTATTTGTTCATTATTCGGAACACGTGCTCTCCTAAAGTCTACTTGAAAATCACTAAGGTGGATAGTGGGTTTTTTTACACTATCATGGATTTGCAATTATTTAATATATTTTCCTGTGTTGCTGAAAACATCATTAGATAAATATTGTTATTCAGCTAGGCATCCTTTTGGTTCACCCATCTTTTTCCACAGTCCTGTTTCTAAACCTCATATCACAGCTTTGATCTCTTCTGCTGCAGGTGGTGACACTATGGTACCGAGCACCAGAGATCCTCCTGGGATGTAAATACTACTCCACCGCTGTAGACCTGTGGAGCCTCGGATGCATCTTTGCTGAAATGGTACTTCCTTTAGTGTGGACGGCATCCCCCTGTCTTAAAGCCAGCCCGACCGCGGGCTTCCACGATGCATTGCCCTCACGGCCGCCTTCTCCTCCCTGTCCGCCAGATCACCAAGCGGGCCCTGTTCCCAGGGGACTCTGAGATCGACCAGTTGTTCAGAATCTTCCGGACGCTGGGGACCCCGGATGAGACGGTGTGGCCTGGTGTGACCACCATGCCCGACTACAAGCCCTCCTTCCCCAAGTGGGCAAGGCAGGACCTGACTAAGGTGGTGCCCCCCCTGGATGAGGACGGCCGCGAGCTGCTGGCGGTAAGGATCCGTTAGCTGGTTCTGGTTTTAATAGTCTGTCTCAATAAATGCCCTGGTTCAGTGATTTATGTCAGGCCGTCATACCCGATCGCTTCAGTCTCCTCCTGAGACAGTTTCGCCCTTCAAAAATAGTTCTGTTTTGATATTTTCCACTATAAATCTAAGCTATACCTTCGCAACTTAAGCCTACACTCCATAATGGCCGTGCACCACACCCTGGCTGTGTAGGGTACTACAACAACGTGCTGCTCATGCTCCCCATGCATGATCTGGGCTGAAGTCGGCTCATGTGGTCGTGTCGGCGGGGGGGCTGATGTTTCAAACCAGTCTGATTATTATCAGCACGACTCATTTAGTGCACTGAGACTGAGTTTGGAGATTACACTGGCAACAGCCAATAAGATGTTAGATCATGAGCGGGGGGTTGGAGGTCCGGAACGGCCAATGGGATGTGAAGGTGAAGAGGAAGAAAAGGGGAATGAACTGGGAGTGTGATCACCGTTTACTACAACAACTGCAACTGCTCCACTTTCACAAATCAATTCTATCCATGACCTCATGGTCGTGCTCTTCCGTTTCCTGTCCACGTGAGTTGCCGTGTTTCTGCGAGATTTAGCAAGCTTTCAGAAAAGGCGCTGATAATCGAAGAGAAGTCTTCATGTGTGTGCCCTGCATGTTCCCAGTCCCCCAGTGGGACCACCGACCGACAGCAAGGCAGGACTGATGGTCCAGACCAGTGGTCTAGTGGTGTGTACTGGAAACCTAGAGGGCAGGAATCTTCCCGCAGCGCCCCATTCAGCATCCCAGAAGAGGCGCACATAACGTTACTAACACATAACGTTACTAACACATAATGTTACTAACACATAACGTTACTAACATAACGTTACTAACGCATAATGTTAGTAACACGTAACATTACTAACATAATGTTACTAACACATAATGTTACTAACACATAACGTTACTAACACATAACATTACAACACATAACGTTACTAACACATAACGTTACTAACATAATGTTACCAACACATCACATTACTAACATAACGTTACTAACACATAACGTTACTAACATAACGTTACCAACACATATTGTTACCAACACATGACCTGATCTTCAGTCTGACCCTCTTATCTGCATCCTCTCACATTGTTCTTCTTTATCTTTGCAGCAAATGTTGAGTTATGACCCAAACAAGAGGATATCGGCCAAAAACGCTCTTGTCCATCGTTTCTTCCGCGACGTCACTATGCCGATCCCTCACCTGCGACTCTGAGAGTAAAAACCTTATTTTGGTACCCAAGAGAACGGAGCGCTACAGACCCCGTTGATTCACCTCTGTGCGTTCCTCTCTGTCTCTGAAGCGGACATGTGGGGGCCGTCGCCCCAGGACCCCTGTGCCTTCTGGCTCCTCCTAATGACCCACCAGCGTTCCTGAAGGCAGTCCTGAGTTCGGCTTTGTTTCCTGACCATGATGTTAATGCCAGTTAAAATAACAGGATTCTACCAAACTCGTGTGTGTGTGTGTGTGTGTGTGTGTGTGTGTGTGTGTGTGTGTGTGTGTGTGTGTGTGTGTGTGTGTGTGTG
>JAOPJO010000025.1:4156467-4169184 GCA_027123675.1 Molva macrophthalma | reverse complement strand
CCCCCCAGAACCCAATGGCAATCAGCTTAAAGTACTCATCAGACAGATTGAATTAAATGTGTTCAGAAAATGTTTTTCAAACCCTCTGATACAATCTTCAACATATATTCATGGGATACTTGTGCAATGTGGATATTCGCATTGTTCGACTTTTATACTGACATTTTTAGAATTTCATTTACATGTTGATGGGCTAGAGACATTTCTTAGATGCATTCACATTTCGATCATAATTGTTTATTATTTTTGCAATTACATGCAAAATGTTTAAAGCTTCCAAGCAAATACAATATAAAAATCAGTTAAATTAAATAAATGGGAGAAATGACGATGATTATCAGGAATATAGGCTACGCACAATGGATCCAACTGAATAGGTCAATTTAAGTTTTCAGCGTGATCCGTTTTGATTCTATTACTCAAATGCAATTTAGGTGTTCATATTTACTGCACCTTTTATAAATTATTCAAGCATTAAATTCACTGTATGGGATTATCCATGTGGTATGTATAATATAATCTTATAGTATTCCTTTGCCTTAGTCCAATGGTAATGTTTTGAAATAAAATGGCCTATCTTACATTAAAAGGAGCTTCTAGGATTTTGATTTTCTTTCTTTTTCTTTTCCATATATCCAGTAAAATGATAATCAGACTTAGAGCTCCATTGATAGGTTGTATCAACTGCTGTTTGCTAAGATCCTTTTTTAGGTCAATCTTGAGCTTTATTACAAAGACTAAAATGTGTGTTCGTGACTTTGTGTAATGTTCTGTGTAGAAAGTTGGATGATTATCATGCATTTCACTGAAATGTAAACATAATAAATATTTATTGATGGGAAAACCTGTCAATTCTTTAATGTCTTTGTCATTTATTTGTATCACCTTTTTCTTGTGTTGTACTGTATATGCAGATACTTATTTGGGTCAAAGGGTTATTTCATATCTGCATCATTTAATATATGTGTTTTTAGTGAGAGAGGGCCTTGTGTTGTAATAATAGATAATAATAATTAATAATTGTAATGTGGTAATATCAATTTGCAAACTGGAGCATTAGAGGCTTACAGTTTTATGACTCATCATAAGTCAGAGTATAACTAGTGATTAAGCAGCTGTTTTTATACAAAGCAACCTGCAGTGAAATCATAGGTCATTAAGGAACAGGTAGGGGTTAGACAGTACAGAGACATGTCATTAAATAGCAGGTAGGGGTAAGATAGTACAGAGACAGGTCATTAAGGAGCAGGTAGGGGTTAGGCAGTACAGAGACAGGTCATTAAGGAGCAGGGGGGTTAGACAGTACAGAGACAGGTCATTAAGGAGCAGGGGGGGGTAGACAGTACA
The DNA here is from genome assembly GCA_027123675.1 of Molva macrophthalma. Classification (NCBI taxonomy): domain Eukaryota; kingdom Metazoa; phylum Chordata; class Actinopteri; order Gadiformes; family Lotidae; genus Molva; species Molva macrophthalma. Next base: position 4,167,837 of record JAOPJO010000025.1, on the reverse strand, counting down.
GACAGGTCATTAAGGACCAGGTAGGGGTTAGACAGTACAGAGAGAGGTCATTAAGGAGCAGGTAGGGGTTAGACAACAGAGACAGGTCATTAAAGAGCAGGTAGGGGTTACACAGTACGGAGACAGGTCATTAAGGAGCAGGTAGGGGTTACACAGTACAGATACAGGTCATTAAGGGATAGGGGTTTAGTACAGGTAGACTGCTAACATGGGGACGTAACCCAGTACAGGAGTAATTACAGTTTGGGCTAGTTTATAATCACCACTATGAAGTATACAAAATATGATATTTCATTGTAGCTAACACATTAATTGTGTGTGTATACGCTAGTATTGTGACTTGGAGCCAGGTCACATTGTGTATTCAATGCCTGTAGCATAAATGGAAAGTAGGAACCTTTCAGTGTCGTCTTGTTTCCGGACGAGTTTATTTAGTTGGCGCTACAGCTAGCAACCTCAGTATTTCAGCCCTCATTTAGCATAATTTATATTAAAACATTTTATACGTGTTCACCTGAAGTTGGACATTTTATTGACATCGCATCTTCTGGCCGTCTTTCTTCGCGACTTTTACATGATTCTAAGATGTCCAACTTGATGGGGCATTAGATAAAGAACGACCAAACATCACAGCGTCTCCAGGTTGAGTTGTGTGCCCAGCCTTGTCCTCGAAATTAAGCACTGACAAGAGACTTTCACACACATCAGACATAACCTTACATATAGTGATTTGCCTCGACGCGCCTTCTAACATTGTCGACAGCCAGCTCCTTTTAGCGTTCTTCATAGCGATCACTAATCCTCCACCTCACTGAGCGCCCCGGGGTGAGTCCCTGTCCTGACGTGGATCACTGTGACTGGAGGACCAGTTAATTGGTAATACAATACAACATGAGTTAAACGACACTGTCAATTGATTGTAAAATGTGCCTTTGTCAGGTGTCGAGATGGACAAAGAGGAATCCAGCGTAGAGTCCAAAGAGTGTTGTGACCGATCTGAACTGGTGTCTGAGGAGGGGAAGAACCTGAAGTCTGTTCTGTGTCAGCGCTGCGGATCCAAGGTGCTTTGTCCAGGAATGGCCGTATTTTCGGAGAAAGAGGTACTGTTTATCACAACTCAACATCCAGTACGTTATCACATTGTCTGGTTTAATGTTTAATGTCCAGGATCAACAGCCTTTACCAAATCACAGAACGGTACACTTCTGTCCACACACTACAATGTACCCTAATCTAATTACATGCATTTGTCTTACTTTTAGAAATTAATTCTTGCCTATTTAATCTTGTTTGATGTTTACATGGACTAACAAAATATCCCTCTGAGGCCTGTTAAGGATCAATACTGCTGTGCCCTCCTCTTCAGCTGTTCCTGCCCCCCATGAAGAACAAGAAAGCTCTGAGTCTGACGGAGGGCTCTGGGGATAACCTCGCAGCCCACTGGTTGGTGGACGACATGTACACTTTTGAGAACGTGGGTTTCACCAACGACGTTGGACGTATCAAGTATCTTATTTGTGCAGATTGTGAGATTGGACCCATTGGTTGGCATTGTTTGGATGACAAAAAAAGTTTTTATGTTGCCGTCGAAAGGGTTGATCATGCATAGTCTGATTTAGAGACAGCCTGTACTTCTCTCCGTGGGTTGAACAACACCCAGATCCCCTTCACTTCTACAGACATGCCCTGGTCCAATACTGTACTGCCCTCTGCTGTGGTATATCAAGAGTGTTGTGCTTAAATTCTAATAAAGTATTCATTGCTGTGCTTATAATGATCCAAGTTGCAACTTGCTTATAACTGATACATATACAATTTTGGATGGATCATTGGATGGCCAAATATCCATAGCTAATCATGTCAAGTTGGCCTCCAAATCTCTGGTTATTTGTCTGAATAATCATCATTATATTTATATTATGTTTTTTAACCTTTCAAAACTATAAAGTGTCGAATGCAACACAGAAAAGAATATGTAACACTGCAATTAAAATTATATCAAATGCCCGGATTCGTTTGGTTTCCATAGACCCTGTTTGCATTCATGTGTTCACATTTAAAGTGAGTGGTTTTACTTGCACTTTCATATTTCCATGAACGTTATCTCATCTTACAACACACAATGTCTTCTGATTGACTGTATACAATCTTAAATATTGAATGCGTTGTAGCACATCGTCTCAGTCTGTGTTGGCCTTGAATAGGGATAATTACTTTTTGGCAACCGATTAGATTCACACACTAGGCTAAAATGATGGCACCTGTTTTATACGTCTACATATTCACTGGGTCTCTATACTAAGTAATAAAGTAACAAATGAGCAACTGGTTCGACAATCAAATCAAGCAGTTGCTTTAACTTTTTACAAATGGCACGTAATCTACGAGGCGAACAACAACTGCTATTATGAAACACGTCCGTCCAATCAAAGTGCTCATTTAGGCCATTTAAAAAGCAAGTCCCGGTCGACGCGTAAGGATTTGGTGGGTAAGCTTGATTCGCTTACCTGTGTTATTGTCCGCTTCCGCGGGCGGAGCAAGAGCTGCACGTCCCAAACCTACAGCCAAGAGCACATACGTCCAAGTCGATTGACCTTAAGATGTAAATAGATATATAATCGAACCCACCCAATACAAATACGATCATATTTGTATACTGAACATAATCTGTCCTCGGCCATGCGCACGAAGCCTGCTTGGTTTGAGAGCCTCTTTGTCCGCTGGCTCCTATGAAATAGAAACGCATCATTTGAACAAGTTTACTTTCGCGTCTTGGTTATTTCAATTTTCAGTATTTATAATAAATGTTGCAATTTTAAGCAATATTACCCCAATAACCTGTTATTAGTTAAACAAACATTTTATTTCGTGCATATAACAAGCAGTGAACCGCATAGCAACGACAAAAGGCCTGTTTCGCTAGAAAAATAAGATATTTTGGAAGTATCTACTTTTTTAAGCGGACGCATCAAACCCGTGGCACCTCCTCCCGTCGCCACCAGATAATTCGTGTTGACTTCAATGAGTGGAGAGTCACCGCGGTCGGAATTATGTGATTTGAAGTGAAGAATCCTTTTCTAAATAACCTCGGAGTACATTAACTAACATCTCATCTCATCGAGAACCACGATGCAGCGATGAGCCCGCCTCAGCTGAAGGAGTTCGTGTCTCCCCCGGAGTGTCCGGTGTTCGAGCCCAGTCGGGAGGAGTTCTCCGACCCTTTCGCGTACATCAACAAAATACGAGCGATAGCAGAGAAAACAGGGATCTGCAAGGTCCGACCACCTCCCGTAAGTGTCCCGGTCCTGGGGCCCCTGAGGACCCGTGGTGTGCTGCTCTGGGTCGGGTGTGAAGGGTCTGCTGGGTAAAGTTGTGCTGTAGACGCCGTGTTTTCAACATGGCGGATTGCGGCTCAGTGGATCAGCTTCTGGTTTGTAGCGACGGAGACGCGCTGTGTCCCCGCCGCTTCGCGCTGTGTCCCCGCCGCTTCGCGTCTCAAACATCATCGATGAAGTGTTGTACAAGTTATATTGTACAAGTAAATACCCCCCCGTCTCACTCTTACTGTCTCAGCTTTGGGTTATTTTTTAAATTGAGCTAAACGTTAAAGTTGAGCGACTTGTTTACGTTAAACCAGAAGCGACCCGGAGGAGACGAGGCGTTATGGATTATTAATAACCTTTATTAGCGCCTTCTCTACTACAGATTTATGTTTAATTGGTACTATGTTTGTGTACATGTCACATTATTTATTATTTATAATATTTTTTAGTGCCGTCATTACTACAGATATATAACGTTAGATTTAATCTGTACTATGTTCATGAACATATCACATTATTTATTATTTAAATGTTTATTAGTGGCTTCATTACCACACATATATATTTAATCTGCACTATGTTCTTCTACGTGGACCGTGTATTGGTAATAATCAGGTTGTGACGGCTTGTGGGAGAAGGACACCACGTACGTGCTTCTTCCTCCACTCTTTATGGAGAATATCACGGAGGAAATCTATGAATGCCTTGGTTTTCTTCTGCCAGTCAGATGCCACCACACTGATGCATTTTGCAATCGGGTATCCGTAAACAAACATGTAATAGGTTTCGGGTTCCCAGTTACATTACTGTGTGTTTCTACTATTGTTCGGTCGCTACGTCACTCTGCTCTTAAACCACAAAACATGACATAACACTTTAGAAAGTCATCCTGAGTACTCCAAATACAAATCCCCCAATGGTCTACAAACGGTTCTTAAATGTCAAATGTATGGTATATTTTGGGAGGTTGAGTATTCGTGTCTAATGTATATTTAGTTTATTTTAGGAGACTCAGATAATGAGAGGCTCGTCCCTCACCTATTGGTCTGCTCAGAGATGTACACAGCATGGGTGTGACCAGGCGGCCATGCAAATACTGCAGGGCAACAAGGAACCACCAAGTTTACTACATCAACCTGTAAAAGAGTTGTACTCGTTAAAGATGTAAAATGCTGGATTATTTATGCAAACATTACAGAATTAATTAATTAATGAATTAGCACACACAGGGCTGTATATGTGTGTTAAACATAACGTGGGAGATAGAATATTTACACCTGTGCATTTTTCATTCCGCCGGTCAACACCACAGGCGCTCCTGTTAGTTGTACAATGAAAAGATTTAGGCTCATCCTAGCTAAAGCTCAGATTAGATTTCGGTCAGGTGGGTCACTAAAGTCGTTGACACCCATTCGCTGCTGGCACTAAATAGACAAAAAAAAACCAGTCATCCCCAGATCATCTGTAATCAAACAGAAGGTGCCGAACACAGGAAAATGCATTTAGTGTATGCCTGCACTACAGGGTTTTTTTCCTACAAAATGCCACTGTGAAGTCAAACTGTGTACTTTGTGTTATTTGGCTATGCCTGAGCTCAGCCTCCACTGTGCTGTTTTGTATGAGTCCTACACTTAGCAATGACCTTCCATAACCGCACTAATGTACTGAAAGAATATCGGCTCAGTTCTATTGCCTTAAGCTAAATATCACCCCACTTCTGGGTGAAAAATATTGTCCGCTATTTACTTTCATTAGGCACAATTTTGACAAAGCTGGCCAGTTTACCTCCCGGGCAAAGACTTGGGGTCTGTCCCATAAAGGTCAACACTCAATGCCTCTATGAAGACTTTTGGTTTGTTTAAACTCAAATATGCAGCGCCCTAAAATAGTCCCCTGGTGAAGTCAACCACCTCTGAGGCTGCCAGCAGGCCCAAAAGCCTGAGTGTTTGAGCAGACTGTTCTATAGCCGGCCTTTCATGCTGCCTCTACAGGCCTCTCACACAGCTCTGAATGGGAAGTATAAAACATGCTCATTACCATGTCATTGTGATTAATAGTAGGGAGAGGGATTTTGTTACCCATACTTGAATGAGCATCTTTTTGTAAAGTTAGATCACTACTTTGATCTCTATTTTACTCACATTGGACACTAGAAGTTGACAGCATATTTGTTGTATTTAAAGGGAAAGGCAGTTTGAGCCTGGGGTCATGGCCAGCCTTGTAGGATTACCTTCAATATGATTGATTCCCTGGCCTTTTGGTTCGCTCCAGAAGACACCCTAGTTCAGGGAATGCAGATTGGTGGAGAAAGTCACCAAATGTAGCCATCAAAATGGCTGCCTGATTTTGATAAGGCTGCATTGTTTACATTTGCAGGAATGGCAGCCACCATTTGCCTGTGATGTGGACAGACTGCAATTCACACCACGGATTCAAAGGCTGAATGAGTTGGAGGTACTGTTTGTTAAAAGACATTTGGGTTGATTTTATGTTAAATTATCTGCTGTTGATAATCACTTTTTAGTGTTTTTTTCAATGCGTGTTCTGTTATATCATTTTGCTATTGGTATTGACAAATTTGTTTAAATGCAATCAATTCCTTGCTTTAGAAAAAAGGCAATCTTAAACTATGTTTTTTTGCCAGTAACCCACAAATGGACAGAGATATCTTTGTTTCACCATAGCATGGGAACGGATGCCTAGACCATTACATTATGGTAGTACTAAACTAGTACCATACTAGTACTAAACAGTATGCCCTTTCTCCCTCTTAACTTTAGGCTCAGACCAGAGTCAAGCTCAATTTTCTCGATCAAATAGCAAAGTTCTGGGAACTTCAAGGATGCACTCTGAAGATTCCTCACGTGGAGAGGAAGATTCTGGACCTGTACCAGCTCAACAGGGTATGTTCTGTGTATCAGGCCACACTAGACAATGGAATGTCCAAAATACCTACATTTCATGCTAATCAGCGAATGAATAATTGAGGCCTACGTCTGTGCTAAACCCGGACCATATGCTTCTCCTGCTCCTAGTTGGTGAACGAGGAGGGCGGCTTCGACGCCGTCTGCAGGGAGCGGCGATGGAGCAGGATCTCGGTCCAGATGGGCTTCGCTCCAGGGAAGGCCATCGGCTCCCATCTGAGGGCCCACTACGAGAGGATCCTGTACCCGTATAAACTGTTCAAGACCGGGGCCAATCTCCTGGTACGAGACCTCCGCAGTGCACCAGTGACTGCTGTTGAAGGCCTTAAACAAGTCCTGGACCTTTTGACACAATCATGTCCTAATATGATAAATTAACAAATTATGAAATGTGTTATTTTCAGCATGAATATTTTAGTAGACGTTCATTAATATTAAGATAAATCACTGTCTGTACCTTCGTTATTTTACTTTAGTTTTTGTAACCTTCCGGTTATTCAAAGCCGGTTATTGAGGTTAGTTCTGCCGAGGGCCTCATCGAGTGGTCTTATGTTCTCCCACAGAAGGCCACCCTGACCAATGACACCAAGGACAAGGAGTATACCCCCCACGACCTTCCCCAGCGCCAGTCCGTCCAGCCCCAGGAGACCTGCAGCATCGCTCGCCGGGCCAAACGCATGAGGGCTGAGGTGAGTACTGCAGAACCGGTCCTCATGGTCCTCATCATTACAGATCCACTCAACCCCTCCTCCAGTTGGTCCACATTATCATCATTACATCACCACATCACAGAACCACTCAACCCCTCCTCAAGATGGTCCACATTATCATCATAACAGAACCACTCAACCCCTTCCTAACGGTCCCTCTGCTCTTGTCCCGGTAGCGGGGTTATGTCCAGATGGAATCGGAGGAGGACTGTGAGAACCGCCCCAACCTGAGACGGAGGGTGGGGACGTATGTGGCCAAGCAGGAGTCCGGTAAGCACGGAGATGAGTCACGGGTTAGTGGCGCGTCTGAGCCCTGATAGTTTCTGATGTCCTCCATGTCTGCTTCTCCTTGCAGGGAGGATGTCCGCGGGGTCGGTGAAACAGGAGCCCGTTCTCTACCAGGACCCCGTGGAGGAGAAGGAGGCCATCCTCGACAGGAGAAACGAACCTATGGTGAGGAAACTCAAACTCAAATGGATTTGTTCCCATGCCAACTGCCAGGTGGACCACCAGGTGGACCAGTACAGGAGTCTGGTTCCAGAACATAGACTGTGTTCTCATGCTGATTCCCACCAGGTGGACCAGTACATGTGTCTGGTCTGTGGCTGCGGGACTGCGGAGGACCGTCTGCTCCTGTGTGACGGCTGTGATGACAGCTACCACACCTTCTGTCTGATCCCACCCCTCCACGATGTTCCCAAGGGGGACTGGAGATGCCCCAAGTGCCTGGCTCAGGTGAGCTCCTGACCCACGGGCTCACGCAGCATGAAGCCACCCAGTACAGACCCAGTACAGGTGGGGGGGAGGGGGCTGGAGGGGGATGAGTTGAAACACGCAGATGAAAAGCGTGAATACAAGCTACCCTCTAATGGGTAAAGAAAACTCTGATCTGCCTAATGAGGTACTTTATGAACCACTTGAGTTGGAAGTTAATTCCTACTTGTAGAAGACTATAAGGGTTAATAGCTCATTATTTAATGCTTCCCACAGCCCACTGCACTTAATGTGCACACTGTTTAACGCAAGTTTTACTTTCCCCCAGGAATGTGGAAAGCCTCCTGTCGCTTTTGGCTTCGAGCAGGCCAGCAGGAACTACAATCTCAGAACGTTCGGGGACATGGCCGATTCCTTTAAATCGGACTATTTCAACATGCCGGTTCATGTGAGTACATGTTATCAGACGGTGGCTATGGCCCTTAGCACACGAATACTCCAACGTAGCAAGACATGGAGGATGGGTGGAGGTGAAGCCAATGCGGAGGGGTTCTCTGTGACAGATGGTGCCCACTGAGCTGGTGGAGAAGGAGTTCTGGCGTCTGGTCAGCACCATCGAGGAAGACGTCACCGTGGAGTACGGAGCAGACATCGCGTCCAAGGAGTTTGGCAGCGGCTTCCCGGTGAAGAACGGGCAGGTGGAGGTCTCCGGCGACGATGAGGTATGGACGCACCGTGGCTTTTACTCATTGTGTCAGCGCAAACCGTTTGGTACTGAAAGGTTTTCATTTATCTGTAGAATCAGTTGAATTACCTGAACTCTCCGGTGGTCCACTCCATTCAAAAGAGACGTGCGAGACATGTTCCACCGTGGCCGCAGCTGTAAATATATTTGACAGATGCGTGTGAATTGTTCTTCCTTTTCATACTTCCTCTGTTGCTAAGGCAGAGGTGGAACTAGAGAAGGGCCGCAGCCAGAGGGAGATGTTTGTTGTTTGAAGTGGTTGGTGCAGAAGTCGGAAATGTACCGTGTCACGTTGTAACTTCAGCATGTGTTTTGAAACCAGGCCAGTAGAGAGCGTTTGTCCGTCTCCCTGAATCGTTCTGTGATGCTGGTGTTGGCCTTCTTGGATTACTGGCTCCTGTAAGGGCTTTGCTAACATGTTAGTTTAAATCATCTTTATGATCGTTTTTACACTGTTGGGTCATTTGTCCTTTTTTGCATTGCATAAAGAAAAACATCAGTAGCTTCAAATACAATATTTTCCTGTAATGCTTTGAGTCTGAGTCTGACAAAAATGAGTCTGAAAAATGCCTTCAGCTTGACAGTGTGACATTGCCAAATGTTTTGTTGACACAAAGACCTGCTGTTGAGTCTGCTTCCAACAGCTGCCAACAGATGTGAGGGCATTGAATATGATCTGCGCCTTCAGAGACGTCCCGTTATCTCCCATGCTCTAGCATGGCTCCCTCGGCTCACTCAAGGCCACAGCAGACATTGAGAACGACTGAGAATAACCTTTAATGCTATTATTAGCTTGTAAAGCACAGACATGTTGCTGACAAGTATTATTAGATTGTGTGATTAGTATGGACACTGGTTCCCCGCTGTGATGTTGTAGTTGGAAAAAAGGTTTCTCAGGCTGTGAATGAAAAATACATTTCATCACTACACGCTTCTTCACCGCACTGCAGGATTAATCACATTAGCCTTAGCAGGGAAATGTTTGTGTGCTGCGTATGTTTATGTGTCTGTATGTGCATGCGCTGCTGCAGCACTAATCCTAAAGGGCATTGCCCTGGGGAAACCCTTAGGCACTAACGCCTCCGTGGTATCGATGCCCTGGGGGTGGGGGGGCTCCAGATGGCCTGTGAGGGACATGGAGTCCTGAGTCCTGTGTTGGTCCCTGCAGACCTACCTCACCAGCGGCTGGAACCTGAACAACATGCCAGTGTTGGATGCCTCTGTGCTGACTCACGTCACGGCCGACATCTGTGGCATGAAGTTACCCTGGCTGTACGTGGGCATGTGCTTCTCCTCCTTCTGCTGGCACATCGAGGACCACTGGAGCTACTCCATCAACTACCTTCACTGGTGAGCATGCACTGAGAGGGGCCTTTCAAGGGCCCTTGTCTTTGAACAAGCTGGAGGGACGTTTCATACAAAATATGTTCGGAAATACTTAAATGATGCCGAGTGCCAACATGCTGGAACCGTTCTTCCTCAATCAGTGTCATACAAGAATATAATTTATGTTGAGCCATAATATTTTCATACAGTATTTAAATACACAGTCTGCTTTAATCTCTTGTTTCCAAGATAAATAAATGAATACACGGCCTAGCCCTTCAAAATAAAACCTTGATGGTCCGTGCCACTGCTCTAAACCATGCCTGATGTCCCCAGGGGGGAGCCCAAGACCTGGTACGGAGCCCCGGGGTCCGCTGCCACGCAGCTGGAGGGGGTCATGAAGAAGCTGGCCCCAGAGCTGTTTGAGTCGCAGCCAGACCTCCTGCACCAGCTGGTCACCATCATGAACCCCAACACGCTGATGAACAACGGGGTCCCGGTACGCCCCGCCTGCCTTCTCCTCCTGGTCTTATTTATTATTCAGCTGCACATATTCAGGATAAGGCACTGGGATTTAACTGGGGTTAACTAATAGAGTTTGGTGTTTTGTTTGGTGCAGATCTACCGCACCAACCAGTGTGCTGGGGAGTTTGTCATCACCTTCCCCCGGGCCTACCACAGCGGCTTCAACCAGGGCTTCAACTTCGCTGAGGCTGTGAACTTCTGCACCATGGACTGGGTAAGACGTGGTCAACCCTGCATAACGCGTAACGCACGTAATAACGCGCGTGCCAGAAATTAAAAGTCTGTAGGGATCCAGTCTGCGCTCCGCTGTGTTGTGACGTGTGCCTTGCCTCCCTTGGGGCTCAGATGCCCATCGGCCGGCAGTGTGTGGACCACTACCGGCAGCTCAGCAGGTACTGCGTCTTCTCCCACGACGAGATGGTCTGCAACATGGCCGCCAAGGCAGACCACATGGAGGTGGAGCTGGCCTCCTCCGTGCAGAAGGAAATGGCCGTCATGATCCAGGAGGAAGAGGAGCTGCGCGGGAAGGTCAACGCAATGGTGAGTCAGCCTACGAGAGACATGCATGTGGTCCTCATGTAGGAGCATGTGGTCCTCATGTAGGAGCATGTGGTCCTCATGTAGGAGCATGTGGTCCTCATGTTGGATCATGTGATCCAACCTGTAGGAGCATGTGATCCTCTAAGTCATAGACACCAGACAGTACAGTACTATACAGTCGTACAGTACACTCCTCAGACACTCGTGTGTGCTGACATTCCAGATAAACTAGTCTGCAGCAGATGACGCATAAGATGGAGAAAATTACAAGATGGCTGCTTATTAGGCCGATGCCCTGGTCCTTCCCTGCAGCCTCAGGCTCTAATGACTCTGACCTCCCCAGGGCGTGGTGCGGTCTCAGCAGGTGGATTACGAGCTGCTGCCAGACGAGGAACGGCAGTGCTGCAAGTGTCGGACCACCTGCTACCTGTCTGGCATCACCTGTCCCTGCAGCCCCGGCAAGCTAGTGTGCCTGCACCACGCCCAGGACCTCTGCTCCTGCCCGCCCAGCAGCTACACCCTGCAGTGAGTCCCCACACACCACACCACACCACCAGGCCCTG
>JAOPJO010000025.1:4145749-4156367 GCA_027123675.1 Molva macrophthalma | reverse complement strand
TACTCCCCACACCACCAGGCCCTGTACTCCCCACACCACCAGGCCCTGTACTCCCCACACCACCAGGCCCTGTACTCCCCACACCACCAGGCCCTGTACTCACCACACCACCAGGCCCTGTACTCCCCACACCACCAGGCCCTGTACTCACCACACCACTAGGCCCTGTACTCACCACACCACCAGGCCCTGTACTCCCCACACCACCAGGGGTGATCCTGGAGGTCAGCGGCCCTTCAGAACGGAGATTTATAATGAAGATATGGGCTGGAGCTCTGAGAGATGATACTCTCTAGCCAATATTAAAATAGTATCTGCTGTATGATAGATTGATGATCACGGTAGAAATCTCATTCGATATCAAATAGCAGGGTTTTAAAGTATAAACATTCTGGGTTTATTCTTGTTCACCTCGTTCTTGTATACATGGAACATTGTTAGTGCACTAAAACCACACGTCCAGGGGCTTGTGAGTCTTTATAGATCAGTTAAGTTATCATCCATCTGTTTATTTCATATTGAAATGTATTCATTTTCTTCCAGGTGCAAATTCACGCTGGCTACACTGTACCCCATGATGGCAGCGGTGAAGCACCGAGCAGAGTCCTTCAAGAACTGGGTCTCCAGCGTCCAGGACATCCTGGAGTCCAAACCCAATCAGAAGAGAGGTCGGAGCCCAACCTCCCTCTCTGAATCACCGCTCAATGTTTAAACCTTTAGAACATGCAACCCTTGTAACTTGCTGACTGTATTATGAGCCATCAGGCTTTCCTGAAGATCTTGTGTCTCCCCGTCTTCCCAGGCCTAGAAGAGCTTCGCAGCTTGGTGGAGCAGGCGGAGGCCCAGTCCTATCCCAAGACTGACCTTCTACGTCAGCTGCGGGCGCTGACGCTGGATGCTGAAAAGTGTGCTTCCATGGCGCAGCAGCTGCTCAACGGGAAGCGCCAGACCAGGTACCACGCAGAACCATCGCTTGTGTGTCTGACATCGTTTGCTGGATGACTTGGTCCTCAAACTTATCCTACCGCCGACACCAGGGTGAGGGGCCGAGCAGGGAAACTGATTTGTTTGTTGGCTGCAGGTATCGTTCTGGCGGCGGGAGGACCCAGAGCCAGAATGAGCTGACGGTGGAGGAGCTGAGGTCCTTCGTGACCCAGCTGGACAGCCTGCCCTGCAACATACGCCAGGCTCCTCTTCTCAAAGTAAGTGAACTTGAGTCAACCCAGGTGTTCCTCAGACTGTGGACGGTCCAATGGCAGAGAGTGAAATTGCAATGCCTCTTGATCTGTGCTCTCCAGGACCTCTTGACTCGGGTGGATGACTTCCGGCAGCAGAGCGACCGGCTCCTCTCGGACGAGTCCCCGAGCCCCGCCGAGCTGCAGGACCTGCTGGACATCAGCCTGGGTCTGGACGTGGAGCTCCCGCAGCTCCCCCAGCTGCGGGAGAGGCTGGAGCAGGCCCGCTGGCTGGAGGGAGCGCAGCGGGCCAGCGGCCGGCCCGACAGCCTCTGCCTGGACACCATGAGGAGGCTGATAGACCAGGGCGTGGGCCTGGCCCCACACGGCTCTGTGGAGAAGGCCATGGCACGGCTGCAGGAGCTGCTGACGGTGTCGGAGCAGTGGGAGGAGAGGGCGCTGAGCCTCATGGAGGCCAGGTGAGCCTCTCAAATACACATACAGCATTATAGCCTCATGGAGGCTGGAGCCTCTAAAAAAGTGAACATTCCACATTCACATTGACCATCTGTTGCATTGCTTTTTATTTCCTGCCTTTAAATACCTCCTAGATGGAAGGGTTTGTTGTGTTCACTTATTTACCCAGAATGCTCTTCTCTCAGGCCGTTCCACAGCATGGAGACCCTGGAGGACGCCCTTCAGGAGGTGGAGAACATTCCGGCCTACCTGCCCAACTGCCTGCAGCTGAAGGAAGTGGTCCTGAAGGCCAAGGACTGGCTCCAGGAGGTTGAAGCCCTGCAGGTAAACTGGCGGGCCCTTGTTGTGCAGCTCCATCCCTCGTGATTCTTCCGGGATGTGACCCTACTTCCATATGCTTCCCGGTAGGTGGGCGGGCGCATCCCAGTGCTGGACAGCCTCTCGGAGCTGGTCGTGAGGGCGGAGGACATCCCGGTGTGGCTGGACCCCCTGACTAGACTGGAGGCCCTGATGGCGGATGTGCAGACCTGGAAGGAGAGTGCAGCCAAGACCTTTCTAGTGAAGAGCTCTCCGCTCTCCCTGCTGGAGGTAAACAATCCACTACACTGTTGATCACAGCCATTCTTTAGGCGGGGTCCGTGTCTCAACTCTACTCTGTGTCCAGGTGCTGAGCCCCCGATGTGACGTGGGCACGGGGTCCCAGAAGAGCAAATCTAAGAAGACCAAGGAGGCGTCGCCGGGCTCCAGAAGAGATTCAGCAAAACTGGACTCTCTGAGCGAAGTGGAGAGAGCTCTCCTTGAGAGCAAGGACTCTGCCTCGGCTGTGAGTACTGCTTCATCACACTTCTCTCTGTGGAGTCATGTGTCCTGACGACTTCACACGTTCGACGCGGTGTCTTGTTTATTCTCTTTGTTAACGCTTCGCTATGACCTCACCCTCCTGCAGATGGCCACGCTGGCTGACGTACGACAGAGCGAGATGGAGGTCCTGCTGGCTCTGAGGGCCTCCAACGAGGCTAAGCTTCTGTCTGCCGACAGCTGTGAGGAGCTCAGCGTGTGTCTGTGTCACAAGGGCCCGTCGGGCGGCATGCTGCAGTGTGAGCTCTGCCGCGACGTGTTCCACAGCGACTGCGTCACCACGACGTCGGACCTGGAGCAGGACCAGGCCTGGCTGTGCCCCCTCTGCCAGCGGTCCCGGAAGCCCCCCCTGGACCGGGTGCTTCCCCTGCTGGCCTCGCTGCAGAGGATCCGCGTGCGTCTGCCCGAAGGCGACGCCCTGCGCTTCCTCATCGAGAGGACGGTGCGCTGGCAGCACAGGGTCCAGCTGGCCTGCACCGACGGGCTGCTGGACGACCTGGCGGGGGTCGGGGTCGCAGGGGGAAAGGTACGTCGGCCGTCCCTGAGTTTGGTTCCCTCTGGTCCTCCCGTGCTGCTGTGATGTGCTGATACGTCACCAGCGCTGGGGCGTGTTCACTAGTCGATTGTTCTGTGTTTTAATGTTTGTTTGTTTTGCAGGCGAGACATTGGCACTGGTGTCTTTCTGCACTTTTGGGGAAGAATGGTTCAGATTTCTACTCGGAGCACCTATCCATTCCACTGCTGGGTAAGCGTTGGACCTTGAGCTCCGGTCCAGATTAGCCTGCTCTGTATTCATGTGCTTTGGTCTGGTGGATTTGCACGCTAACCCGGTGGCTGTCACAGGTCTCGGTACTGAGCTGGAGGAGCTGATGGGGGAGGGCTTCCTGCTGCAGGTCACGCTGCCGGAGACGGACCAGCTGTACAGATACTTGTTCCATAAGCTGGCGATCCCGCCCCCCAGCCCGGCAACGACCAACCAGGCGGCACAAGATCAGCAGCAGCACTCCAGGAAAGGAAGCCCTCACCACACACCGGTGAGCCCACCTGAGTTTCACAACTCAGGATCCCCTTCTTGTATGAAACACGACTGCATAATCAGTGTGGTTCAACAGCAGTGCCTTACATCACGTGTTCATCTCTGGTTTTGTGCCGGGGTTGTATTGTCTTCTGTATAGAACGGAAGTTCCTGTCACAAGAAGGACTCCGGGAACGGTAAAAGCAAAAGGACCAAGCGACGCAAGGACAGCACAGACTCTCAGCATCGGGACAAGGTGAAGAAGTCCCGCAAGAAGAAGTCAAAGTCGAGCAAAGAGAAAGGTCCGGAGGTCAAGAGGTCTCCGTCGCCTAGCAACACGCTGTCGGACCCTCTCCCCTCGGACTCGGAGGAGGAGGAGGAGGAGGACTACTCGCTGTGTGCCGCGCCCTGGTGCAGGGAGCCGGGAGGGGATGAGGTGAGTCCCGTTCAGCCGGGTTCTGCACCGGGAAACGACGGCCGCTCGATGTAACTTCCTAATGTGAGAAGCCTGTTGCTGCGGTCCAATAAGACGAGCTCATCCTGTGTTTCAGGTGAATTGGGTCCAATGTGACGGCAGCTGTAACCAGTGGTTCCACCAGGTGTGTGTAGGCGTGTCCGCGGCCCAGGCCGAGAAGGACGACTACATCTGCATCAGCTGCACGCAGCCTGACTACGACCGGGGAGAGTGAGGCTGTTTCTTTGAAGGATCTGCGGTTTTTGACGCAGGCCCCAGCGAGTGAATGGATGAACTTCTTGCCGTGTGCCCCCCCTCCTCCCCTTGGCTTGCCCTTAGTGACTTTGGTGCTGTTTACTTTTTTCCAGATTTCCAAAATACTTCTGTCGTTGTTTTGTCACGGTTGCTGGTTTCACAGCCAATAAATTTAACTTTTCAAAACTTTCCAGGACTTGATGCAGATTGTAGAAAAACGGCAAATGTTTCATGAACCAACTGTGCAGGGATTTTTCAACCAAAAAATGTCTATTTGACAAACTTTTGGAACTTCCTGTTTTTTATATGCTAATGAACAACGGGAAACTCGTCTTTCTCTTGTAGAGTTAATATTATTTATCTGAGCGGTAACTGAGCTTATTAATTGAATCTCAGTTTCCCTATGAACTATATTTGTGCTTAGAAGTTCTTTGATAGAATGCTTTTTGATGAAAGTCTAACCTAAAACATCTTAGTCCGTTGGTGTTCACAGTTCAACCTTGTTTGTGATAATAACGTGAGAAATGTGATGGTGGTCCGTGTGGAGTACCTACTACATTAGGTATTAAACCTGCATGAATTCATCCTCCTTTTTTAAGTTGAACTGGTGTTGTTCCATAGCATTCTGAAATCACTAACTTTGTAAAAGGTGTTTCATGTTTTCCGTGGATTGTAGGAAAGCATTAAATTCTGTCATTAAAGCATTCAGATAATTATTGCAATTACATGAGTGGACTGTGCATCGTCATGGGAACGTAAGTTTTGTCTTATGGTAGACTTTCCATTTAAGCTCTAGGAAGAAAATAATATGTGTTGGATTTAGAGTTAACACAAACTGTGTGATTTAACTGCCACGGGTATATGACCTTTTTTGCTCCTTTTGGTAAATAATATAATTCCTATGTTGCAGTTTGCATTATAAAATAAAATGTGTTCCCATTATGTCTCGTCTTTCTTATATTATTGTCCGAATGATAACAGAATATACCAGCAGTCATTTCATATAGTTCAACTGTACTCAGATAGTATTGTTTATTATTTTGTCTGAGTGGAGCAGAGTCTTTAACTCTACTACTGAGCACTATCTTATTTTTTTGTCATCATCGTCATATGTCTAAGGGTTTACCCGTATATGTCTACAGGTAAACCTGATATGTTTATTGGTTAACCCATTGACTGGGTGAGTCGTATGTCTACGGGTAAACAGGCCGTTGGATGCGCCTTACTATGTAAGGTGGGCGTGGCCTCCGGAAGCGACTCAGTGCGCAGGAGCGAGCACATCGCCATTTTCCTGTTGTTAGCTAAAGCTAAACTAATCAGCTAGCTAAGAGAAAATAGCCAACGTTTCTGTTGTTGAATACCAGACGTCCAAACTGATTGCACGGATAAAAGCTTTAGCTCGTCCATCTTTCTCCCGTCATCATGGACGAGGAGTATTACAGCGGAGCCGGAGACTGGGAGGACGGAGGGAACCTGGTGAGACTATATGTTACCTTCAGTACTAAACATGTTACCTTCAGTAGTAAACATGTTGGCTCGGTGGAGACTAGATGTTAGCTTCAGTAGTAAACATGTTGTCTTCACTACTAGACATGGCTCGGTGGAGACTAGATGTTACTTCCAGTACTAAACATGTCTTGGTGGAGACTAGATGTTACCTTCAGTACTAGACATGTTGTCTTGGTGGAGAACAGAGGGAACCTGTGAGACCTGTTGCATGCTGGTCACTCAGGAGGACAGACAACACGTTGTCTTGGTAACGCAGCAGCTGGCTTACAACTTCACAAATCAATCCTCAGATAAGCGACACGCGTAAAGTTATCACCATGCAGATTCACTGTCCCTGTCCCGTCTTCTGGTGCACACTCACTCACTCACTCACTCACTCACTCACTCACTCACTCAGATCAACTCAAGTCAAGTCATGCTAGATAACCCAAGCAGTTCACCACAGCATTGTTCCCCATTTTGTCAGATAAATGAACTGCTTTATACTATAGAACTATACTTTACATCATATAGAGGCAAAATACTATATAGCTCATATACTATATAACTATACTCTACATCCTATAGAGGCTAAATACTATAGAGATATACTATACAAGGTACTGCAAAGTTACTAAAAACATTCATGTCACCATCAAGTCAGATCGAGTTTGTATTACAGAGCGTAGTTATTCATTGTTCTATACAATGCCCTCAGATTAGCATCATATTATGAAAAAAAGATAATGATGACAGATAATCTCACCGTTGATTAGTCTATGTTTTGTAAATGGTTTCATTTTACTACCACATAGTTTTGTTTGAGGTCATTCTGCATTATCCGGTTTGCTGAAAGTAGCATGTTATTGTATCCTGTTTTTAAATAATGCAAATATTTATTGTACCTGTCCAAAAATCCTGAATCCAAAAGGGAATACCTGGTTTCCTCGGTACTGTATGTTTCGTATATATGTATGTAATGTATAACATCAATGCCATTCATCTTCCCCTGAAGGATGGTTATGTCGAAGGAGAAAATGATGGCAAAATTCAGGAAGATTGCCTGAAGAAATTCTCCAGCAGGGATTACATCATGGAGCCTGCTGTCTTCAACACCCTGAAAACGTATGTTTAGTCTTAAGGACCACAGCATCCATTTTGAACAGAGGGGGCTTTTAATGTGTAGTAAAACATTTTCTTTCTCTCAGGTATTTCCAAGCCGGCGGTTCTCCAGAACATGTGATCCAGCTCCTGTCGGAGAACTACTGTGCTGTGGCTCAGACGGTCAACCTCCTAGCCGAGTGGCTGATACAGATGGGCACGTACTCAGCTTCAGTGTAACCCGAGTCATACTTCACATGAGCCATATCTGACCACTGAGTTTGTTCTGTTCACGTCTCAGGTGTAGAACCAGCACAGGTCCAGGAGCGCGTAGAGAACCATCTGAAGAGTCTCCTCATTAAGCACTTTGACCCCCAGAAGGCAGACTCCATCTTCACGGTGGAAGGGGAGGTGAGGTCTGGGGTTCACCGCCTGAGGAACACGTTCAGCTCAGCTCACTCCACGATGTCACCATGAACATCATAGTCCATTTGGTTGACCATTGGGTTCTATATGGTCATCATTTTGATCGCATCCATGTTGTACATCATAACAGATACAGTGGTGCTATTCCTGTCACATCTCTTTCCTCCGTCAGACGCCTGCCTGGCTGGAGCAGATGATCGCCCACACCACCTGGAGAGACCTCTTCTACAAGCTGGCCGAGGCCCACCCTGACTGCTTGATGCTCAACTTCACTGTCAAGGTACGAGCTGTCGAGAGGCTCCCCACTGTGAGGCGTCATGGGGGTACATAGACAATATCATCTTCCTCTTTGGATTATTTCAAAATATTTCATATTTCAAAGTAACAAAATGTAAATATGGATCCCAAAAAAACGAAATGTCAAATCAATATACAAAATGGCATAGATGGAAAGTGATTAAGTAATATGTAATAAATGATACATTTGAAATAATTGTTATAGTTGGAATATAAATCTTCCAACTTCCAGTCTTGGTGACCTGGTGTTTTCTACCCTGAACTTGGCCACTCTGGTCCTGTTAGCCTTTCATGTGTTAATAATTATGCCAAACCGAGTACAAATTTGAAAGATAAGAATGTACTGTTGAGCCAGTGGAACTCTTAGAGCCTCCGTCTATTCCGGGAAGTGGCACAGTTTGGGGAAGTGAAAGTACACACACACTGTATGTGCGTGGCCCTTCACATATGTCCTCACATTTCAATAGAATCAGCCGGATCAGTGTTTGACTTCCTCTCCCTCAAATCAAAATAAATGTATTATAAGACTTGACTTTAAGCACTCTTCATGAAAACATCTGTAGCCTCGCCTCTAGTGGTTCTGTGGCTCTGCTGCAGCTGAACTAGGAAGGAAGGAACTCTAATGTGGAAGTGGGGCATTTCTGTTTCAATCTCAAACAAATCAGTGTGAGTGTGTGTGTATATTGTGTTGGTAATGTGTGTGTGTGTGTGTTGTGTGTGTTGGTAATATGTATGTGTGTGTGTGTGTGTGTATGTGTTGGTAATATGTGTGTGTTGGTAATATGTGTATGTGTGTGTGTGTTTGTAATATGTTTGTGTGTGTGTGTGTGTGTGTTTGTTGGTAATATGTGTGTGTGTGTGTTGGTCATATGTGTGTGTGTGTGTTGGTAATATGTATGTGTGTGTGTGTGTGTGTTGGTAATATGTGTGTGTGTGTGTGTGTGTGTGTGTGTTGGTAATATGTGTGTGTGTTGGTAATATATATGTGTGTGTGTGTGTGTGTGTGTTGGTAATATGTGTGTGTATGTGTGTGTTGGTAATATGTGTGTGTGTGTTGGTAATATGTGTGTGTGTGTTGGTAATATGTGTGTGTGTGTGTAGCTCATCTCAGACGCAGGCTACCAGGGGGAGATCACCAGCGTGTCCACAGCCTGCCAGCAGCTGGAGGTCTTCTCCCGGGTCCTCAGGACGTCCCTGGCCACACTGCTGGATGGAGGGGAGGAGAACCTGGAGAAGAACCTCCCAGAGTTCGCTGTGAGTCCTACTCTGCTTAGTCCTACTCTGTTTAGTCCTACCCTGCTTAGTCTACCCTGCTTAGTCCTACTCTGCTTAGTCCTACCCTGCTTAGTCCTACCCTGCTTAGTCCTACTCTGCTTAGTCTAGATTCAGATTCAGGTTTCATTTCTTTATCCATCTTTAAGCCCTACAGTAGTATTGTATCCCATCAGAATATCGTTGTTCATCTAAACATTTTTGTCTTAGTGGTGTCTTACTGATTACTACTGTGATGCTTGGTTTGTTTGGTGAACAAACCAAGCATGAGTTCCTCAGGGAGGAACAGACCCTGAGTGGAGCCGTGGAGCAGTTGAATGAGTAATGGAGGTGTGTGTTGTGTAGAAGATGGTGTGTCATGGGGAGCACACGTACCTGTTCGCCCAGTCCATGATGTCCATCCTGTCCCAGGAGGAGCAGGGAGGATCTGCCATGCGCAGGATTGGCCAGGAGGTCCAGAAGTCGGCCCATCAAAGGTATCTTCTGTCTGCGTGCTGTAAGGCAGCCCACACTGTGAAGCCCAATGCAGGATGTCCTGGTGGAGCGCAGCCTTCAGTATAGTTTGCAATACAGTTTACTACAGTGGCCCAATGGAGTGCAAAGGTTCACTACAGGATCACTTAAGAGAAATACAACTTTTTCTTAACCTTCTGTTCGTCTGTTCGTTATCGTGTCCAACCAAGTCTTGCTCAAGGAGAAGTCTCGCTCTGAAATCCAGTCTTGACATTGTTGTAGGAAATCCCTATTGTCCCTATTGTCATTACAATCTCAACTCTCCATCACCCAAATCTTTTAGATAACACCAAGCCATGCTTTCAGTAGTCCAACAACGATCTCTCCTCTC
The DNA here is from genome assembly GCA_027123675.1 of Molva macrophthalma. Lineage (NCBI taxonomy): Eukaryota > Metazoa > Chordata > Actinopteri > Gadiformes > Lotidae > Molva > Molva macrophthalma. The sequence goes on along the minus strand of JAOPJO010000025.1, from coordinate 4,146,705 downwards.
TCCAGCTCTCACTCACGTTTTCACCTTTCTCTTCCTGTAACAACACCACTCTCGCGAGACTTCTCATTGAGTGAGACTTTGTCAAGGGAAAGGTAAAGAAGCAAGCTGTATTTCTCTGTCGGGATCCTTTCCATAGTGATAGAATATAATCTGAACCTGTCAGTGGCAAAAACAAGCAGTTACCTTAGTGGGCGCTATGACCCTGAAGGATCACATTGCAGCCCGTTATTGCGGATCCCGTCCGCAGCGTTCTGGCTCGATACCTGACCGGCCCGGTCCGTGTTCGTCCCTGAGACGCAAAGTGATCAGAAAACGAGTCCAGGTTGTAAAATGCCGAATGCCACGCCATGACGTGCTGCTGTTTGCTCCCCAGGGGCCACGATGCCAGCCAGATCACGCTGGCCCTGGGGACAGCCGCGGCCTACCCCCGGGCGTGCCAGGCCCTGGGGGCCATGCTGTCCAAGGGAGCGCTCAACCCCGCCGACATCACCGTGCTCTTCAAGATGTTCAGCAGCATGGACCCCCCCCCCGTGGAGCTGGTAGGAGCCCACCACAGGACACACTTAGTGCTCAGAGGTTTCACACGGGAGGGGGCTGCGTTTGAGTCTGTGTGCTCACATCCAATCAGGAGTGGAGAATAACGGAAGCGAGTGGTTTGTGGTCGCCCGTTCTGTAGAAAACCAGGTTTGATTCCTCTTTTCTGTGTTCTACAGATCAGAGTGCCTGCCTTTTTGGATCTGTTCATGCAGTCTCTGTTCAAGCCTGGCTCCAAGATCAACCAGGACCATAAACACAAATACATTCACATCCTGGCGTACGCCGCCAGTGTGGTGGAGACCTGGAAAAAGGTAAAGCGGAACTGGGAGATATTCATTCCTAACTGAACTCTACTGTGATGTTTCCTGACTGAACTCTACTGTGATGTTTCCTGACTGAACTCTACTGTGATGTTTCCT
>JAOPJO010000025.1:3621817-3633614 GCA_027123675.1 Molva macrophthalma | reverse complement strand
TCTCTCTCACACACACACACACACACACACACACACGCGCGCGCGCACACACGCACACACGCACACACGCACACACACACACACACACACACACACACACACACGGACAGTTTGCACTTTATAGCTCTATAACTCTTTTTATGACACTTCATGCAGTGGATTTGCATGGTATACCGAACTATTTGCCTTTTTATTTAAATTACACGTGCAACCTGTCCTCAAATATAGGCATATCTGGAACAGGTATAGTTGCCTAGATAATTGTAAAGATATGTTTATTTTGATCATAAGGACTTTAAGAGTAATTTACTTTTGAAGTGACTGCTACTTTAAACTTTAAAAGTTACCAAACTTTCCTATACTGAGGTGAACTTTCTCGTCACGCACAAAAAATATTATCCGGTCATTGGTTAAACACGAAATGCCCTCTTCGTCGTTAGTTACTACGGGAGGAACCGATCTGACAGGCGCGTGGAACCAGAGCCAGGATGGGTGGGGTGGACTGGGGGGCGGGGGGCGGGGGCGTGGTCAAATGTCACACCCTCTATCATTGGTTGGGGGTCACATGGTCTCGGCACGCAAATGAAGAGAGTCCTCTTCCACACTCCAGCCTCGCTCTATTATCGCACGTCTATTCCAAGCGTTTCGGGTAAAAAGCGCTGAAACCCAGAAATGGTGTAGGATATCGGGGGGAATCGCGACACGCAGTGAAGACGGCCGGAGGAGCAGCAACAAGGCCCTACGGCTGAGGTAGGGCGACACACTGCACTTCTACCCCAGGGCGCTACATGCTACCAGGGGACTCGTCGCTGTCTGTCCCCGTCGGCGCGGGTGACAAAGTGCGTCGGAACGCATGAGTTCGTGATCGTGTTTATGGACGGTGGTGTCCTGCTCCACAACATGTGTAGCCCCGACCGCTAACGGCACCGTTAGCATAACGGCTATCTGGTCCACCAAGGTTCAGATGTGGCCATTTGAGGTTCTGGTTGTTGGAAAAACAAGCTGGAGAAGGTCGGTTGTACCCTCAGTTGATACAGCTTTACGTGTTTTTTTCTTAAGCATAATGTGGATTTATGACTGTAAAGTCATCGCAAATAGCAAGGCAAAAAATGACGATGGGGTTGTTAGCCTGCTAATGTTTTTAGCATAGTTTTTTTTATGAATCGGTAGGCACCCACCATATGCAAAAGGAGGGTAACGTTGGCAACAGCCTCAACTGAGAGACTTTAACTTTGTCTCTCGGGTCATGACCCCTTTGCTCGGGGGTATGGGCTAGCTATTTTGACAAGTGCGTAATCTCTGCCCTGCCTTTGAGCAATAATAGTAACTGGTCGACTGACCTCTTGTAGAACTGAAGCCAAAATGCCCATGGCCTTAAAATGACCCGAATGCTGCTAAAATAACAATTGGCTGAAATTAAGCCCTCCCCCTCGATACCTTTCTCTGTCTCCGTTTAGTGAGTTAAACTGTACTATACACCTTTCCATCCACTATGGTATGGAATACATAATCAAACCTTAACCATGAACTTGTTCATATCACAAATGAAAATAATCTATTTGCTTTGGGTAGCCTACCACCTTTATACATTACCCCAGGACTATTGAGGTTAATTCAGAATGATGGCAGGCTATTCTGTGATTCAGTTTCTCCATCCCTCTTTCAGTCTCTATTGCCACTCAACCACTGGCCGATCTCCCTGGGTTAATCAGACAGAAAAACCTATGCATATATTGGTGGTAATGTTGAAGTGGCTCATTAGACCCTAATGGCTCAATAGACCTTAATGGCTGTCCATCGTTAAACTCGGCACTGTTCCTGCTAAAGTTCTAAGATGGTTAACATTATAAGTAGATATGCTATGCTCTCTTGTTTCGTAAGTCAGAGGCTACCTCCCTCCCTTGTTCTTTCCTGTATTTTTGCCTTAATGTACAGGAGCATATGAGTTATGTGGTTATATAGTCACCATACTGCAGTAAGGTGGCAAATGCTTAATTCTTCTAATTCTGTGTCCACCCTAGTGGACATAAGAATGTTGGCATATTGCGTCTGAAGTTAAGCCCAACCAACTGGGAGATGGAGAAAAGCCCATTAGAATAGCATATAGCTATGCTACATGCTATGTCAGGTCAAAGGTCATGCTAAACCCAATGCTTGGGAAATGAGCATGGTGAGAGTTGAAGCTGACCTCTGATCCCAACCTAAGCAACTGGAAGTTCATTGGTGCTTCCAAAGTGCTTTTCTGCAACATTTGATTGTGCTGATAATGAAAATTGTACAACTTAATGGAAAATAAAATACTTTTTTGTGACATAGTAAATAAATTATGTTATAAAGTCGTATTTAATAGTCTTGCTGTTGTTTTAGTTATTAACCTCCAAATGCCATGTACCAAACTGTCAATCATCTCCATGAAGCCCTTAAACTCAATGCCTTTCTTCTCTGTTCAAGTTGGTGCTACGGTTTGGTAAGAAAGTACTTCTAATCCATCCAACCTCCCCTGGCACATGGTGTAGAGTGCATGAGTGCAAGGCCAGCATGCCTGCTACTCCCACAGTCACCAGCGGAGACAGATTGCAGGATGCACAATCTCCATAATGGCTCTGAGGCTGCATTAAGTAACTCCAGAGGTCAGAGGTTTTTTTTTCAAAAGCTGCACTCTATAATTTTGTTATCTTTGGCTTTCACATGAACATGTGAGATCGTTCACGTATTTCCCTGACGGTAATCTGCACACAGATGTCTTTCTTTTGACGTATCACTGAATGTCCTTAGGATGTAGAACACAACACATACTATCTGCTTCGTAGTTGCAAATTGTGTGTTTAGTTGACGTAATGCTACATTGCCACATTAAACACTTTATTTCTCAATTGTGATATGAGGGATTTTGCACTTCCCGTCGGACTCATCAAACACTTATTCTTTCTCTGCTTTTTAAATGTTTTCATTGCTAGCCAGGAGCACCAGTTACCCCTGACGGAAAGCTTTTCCCTGATCCACCTATAAAGACCACCTCCCCAATTACATTTTCTAGCAGTCTGCACATCAAGGTTAACTGGCTGACGACTCGTTGACAAGGTTTCCATCCCTTATTGCCTGTAACACCTTGACCTAAAACATGAGGAGCACAACTGGCTGTAAAGGCCTGAAAGATGCCTCTAAGCCCACTCTACAGATCAAGGCTTCACGATTAAGTGAAGCCAGATTTGTCCACAATGCACATCGCTTGTGTGCTCGCACGCCACCCTGTGTGGAGTCCTTATCATTCAGGACTGGCGACGAGCAGAATGTATAGGTGATCAAATGTTGCATTGAATCAGTCAGCTATATGTTAGAGTTCGGCGATCGGTTCTTTTTAATATTGTCCATTCATGGTTATTCCAGATCGGCACTATATGATCCGATTAGCAGGGGGCATCGGGAGGAGGGGCTGGTGGGAGTCACGTCAACTGAAGGCAATGAAACGGTGACTTGAATAAACATTTATAAATGAGTGAACATTTTATTTAAAATATTAAAGAAATTAACATTTTATAGCCATGTCTTTTATCAAACAAGGGTTCCCCTTAAAAAGTCTGCCTGTGATATGTGCGACAATATTTCATCATCATGTTCCGTTTAACATTATCCTATCTTTAATACTGCAATCTAAATCCTATCCATAATGTTAACTGCTCTCATGGAGCGAATAAAGGCAAACTGGATATAAAATCATCATCATTGTCACTCGTGCTGATTAGTGGCGTGAAGCGTGTGGACATTCTGCTCCACCATAAATATCTCCACCCTCACAGTAGGGTGCAGATTCTAGAACTTATTTTTAGAATTTTTTTGGGTTCTGATATTTCTCTTTAAACAGAGCTCCATCTCCTGAAGGTATGGCTCCGCCCCTGGCCCATTATTTCACCACTTGGCGAACATCGAGTGGAAGATATTAAAATATGAATTGTTTGTCTACAAAACAACAGACATTTTCATTGTCCTGCCTTAGCGAATGTGCACATGCATGAGAGTATTAACTCTTTTTCCTGTTTTTCGGGCAACTTGCGCATTCCGGCGCATGCACACATTCGGCAAAGCAGGAGATCGGAAATATCCAGGGTTTTGCCATCAAACACGTCTTTAAAGTGTTCCGATGGAAAGTTGGTTAACCCTTAATATCGGCGTGGATATTCAAATCCCTTCAATTGTGATGTATACGATCTAATCACAAATTGGCACAAGCCTACTATACATACTGTTCTTAAACAGCGATCCAGAGCCCTAAATGTCTAAAGTCTTATGGTGAAGTCGTGATTGGCCTCTACTGCATTGATCATGTATGAGGGGATTCATACTTTGTATGCAGTTTCTCCCTTCCTTTTTCCCTTGTCATGTATATGTCACATCAGTACTCCCTGTTGTCAGTTCTCTTGGAGTTCTGTAAATGATCCTATAGGATTTTCAGGATGCCAAGGCACCACCTATAAAATGCCCATTGTCTGCCTCGCCGTGTCTGTTTGTTGGCTCTGAATGCCAAGCTCCTGGAGGCTAAATCCAATCCAACAGGCAGCCACCCGTCTGACCAGTATTGCTTTGTTAATCTCCACCGATGATCCAATAGGTTTAACTGTCACATCCCTTAGAACAGATTACCACAGGTTCTATGGTTTCCAAAAACAGAGTTTAGTTGTTTCTATCCCCTCATGCCCTGGGAATCTTCCATAATGCTTTATGCTTTTGATGTTGCGGATTAGTTTTTCTTTCGTCCAAGCTTTGAAATGAGGGACTTTTTTCCTGCGTATTCAGAAGAGAATGTAAAGCAAAGTACACAGAAGATGACCTTTATAATCTTCCTATGTATCTCAAATTTCCAGTCCTTCTAATTTTTTCTCCGGATCTAAAGTATGTCAAGGAATGTGGGAATGCCCTTTCCGAGACAGCATTTGGGTTAGGGTAGTAGGTTAGGATATTTCTTTAGAGCAGCTCTCCGTGAAATGCAGTCTCTTGGTACCAATTTCACCCTATCAGGAATACTAATTGTATCCATTATCCAGGCTCATCATCACAGATATATTGATTCCCTCTGGGGCACTGGGAGCTCCTGGCCGTTGCTACATCCTCCTCCACCTACTGCTCTGACTCCCAGGGTGGAGCTGTCCCCAAATCTCCATCTCCTCATACCCTATGGCTATCTTGCCTCTCTCATCCCACTGGCCTTTGTGGACCAGTTCTTTATGTGAAGTAGGGTGTCGTTTGACGCTAATAACTAGTTGGTTGACTATAATTATCTGAGGCAATAGTCATGGAGCCACCAAACTGGATTTGTTACATTAGCAAACTGAATATACCACCTATTTGCTATTTAGTCAGATGTTATTATCTAAAATGACTTGTACTGCATTCAGTTACTTTAAGGAGCAGGTATTTGGCATCTTGCGCAAGGATGCCTATTGGTAGGACACTGGGTCAAACCCAGTACCTCAGCCCCTACACTAGCTGTCCCTTGCCCTTGATTATTATACTCCACCATTGTGTGTGTTGATGTTGGTCTATGGCCTAACTGCTTTTTATGGAGACCTTCACACTAGATTGGCAGACCCATGAATGTCTCTTGGCTGAAGCTAGAGACATTTGTCTTGTCTGAACCCTTTCCATTCCCTGTGCTGCTTTTGGCCACCCCCAACCCATACCTGACCTACTTTCTTCCCCCTTTTGCAGCGAAGGGAACCTGGGAATGAGGCCTGACTTGGAGAGATCGTTTTGGTTGTAGCATGTTGCTAATCTGCAGTCAATAATGGCATTGTTTGCTAGAGCTTCAGTATACTATTTATAGATCAGAGATGCCAAAATAAGATTTAGTCATCCTCCCAACATCATCCTGCCAGGATTAACTTCTTTGTGTCTTGTTTTTCTCCAGATTCATAATTATAGGCTAATAATATATTTTGTTATGAAGCATTTCAAATCACCAAAGGACTTTGTATTGCACAAAAAAAAAGATGAACAGCTACAATTGCGTTTTTAAGGGAACATTCAAGACTTCCTTTCATAAAATGAAATTAACAAAATATATGGTTGTCCAAAATAGTGAAGAGTTTTTGAGTTGTTCTTGAATCAGGGTTTTATGTCTCCAGGATGTGGATTGTGCAGATTACCCAGGGTCCTCCTTGGTGTGATCATACCAGTAACAGAGGTTACTTTGGGTGTTGGGATTTGCACAGATTTTAGAACCCTGGAAGTTTCTATGAGGGCTTGGCTGATGGGGTGATATCGGGCTGCTCTAAAGAAACAGACCTATAGGAGTTGTGTTCATGTGTCTGTGGTCCGCTGATGGGAAGGAACCGTCTTGGAAAATTATCATTTATTTCAATTGATTGGACTCTAAAGTGCTTCTGAGTAGCAGTGGACAGGCACACAACATGCTCCGGTGGAGTCTAAGGACTTCCCTGGAAAGTGGCCCACTGTCTCTTTGTGCTGGTTTACTGATCTGTGCACGAAAAGGTCCGATGGCTCAATTACAGCCGGCCCCTTTAGGGAGCGGGGCCCGTGTATCTGAGTGGATCTAATCCGTGCAAGACTAAAGAAAGCGGTGCGAAGCCGACTCTTGTTTGGACAGGGCCTCATCGACCCGTTGCTCACCGCCTTTGCTATTGGCCTCTGGGGACGACCTCAAGGAGAAGGTAGCTTGTTGGGCCACGCCGGGTGGACACAGGACCCAGTGACTCAATACTTGGTCTGCTCTTTACATCGGAAAAACAATGTTGATTTACTATTTAGTCTTTTATAGAAGCTTTTATCCAAAGCATCTTGTGTGTCTTGCGTGACTTTGATGAACAGGTAGGAGTTGGGCCTCTTGCTCATGGCTGCCTCCGGGTAGGCTGCGGACATTGGGGTTTTGAACCCAGAACCTTTTGGCTAGGAGTCTTAAGATCCTAACTACCCCCCCAATGCAACGTATTTGGCATGGCCTGTGTTAACAAATATCAGTAGGACAAACCGGCCCTACTCTTCCTTCTTGATTGTGCCAGGATCTCCCAGCTAGCTCACACTTTGAGAAACATTAAACTGACACATGAAATGATCAACGTATTGAATACACTGTTCTCTGGGACTTGTCTTGCAACTTTCTATAGAGAAGATTAACGGTTCATGCTAGGTGGATGCTTCTGTTATCTCAAGTGGAAATCTGGATGTTTTGGCTTCAGTATATTTGTACACCTGGCATCTATCATTTTACAACTGGGACATAATTGCGTCTGATTATTTATCATTCAGTGGCATTGCATCATCAGGAAATTATGATGAGGCCTAGTCGTTTAATATTAGCTTATCTTAGTATTTATGCGATTTATTTAGTTTGAAATGTACTCTAAAACATTAACCTTCATGTAGGCGTTAACCTCAAGGCTAAAGGGATCTAGGTTAATTGCTCCGACTCTGCAGCTGCGTAGAGAAAACTCATGTAAAAAAATTGCAGCAAGCCTTGCTTTTTCTGGTCAATCACAGAAGCTCAAAGGAAGGGTGTGTACCCAGAGGATGTCAATCAAAATCAGCAACTCGTAAGTTCCCGTCATTGTAGCTCATTGCGTAATGGCTGATGGTTGCAAGCTCCCTGTTCCACCATTATTTAAAACCACGTTTACTACAAGACTTCTAAGAAGAGAGAGCTGGGAAGAAAAAGAACAGAATCCTAGAACAACATAAAGTATGTTTTAAATCCAGAATTTACATTAGCGCTGCTTTTGCACAATGGAGAGGATTGAGAGGGAAGGAAGAAGTTTCAAATCTGACGGAGAAGCCGCTTATCTGCTGGACATGTAAGTTAGTTGACAGATTCTGTCACCAACAGTTCAATATTCGTTTTTAGGACTGCCTAAACATCATTTCAATGCTAGTCATCTGGTTATCAGCAAGTTGTCGAGGTGCATTAAGACTCAGAAAATGATGTTCCATGAAATCAATTGCAATCTCACCTAATTTCAGCCTATTGATTTCCTTGAAGCCGATTGAATGGCTGGAGACTATATTCCCTCTGTCTAGGTTGCTCCGCCATTGACCAGTTATCGTCACATTATGGTGAATCACCATAATGTGACGATAACTGGACAATGGCGCTACTACCTGGCGCTACTAACGACCTACCTTCATTCACCATTGGTGATGGTGAATGAAGGTAGGGCGTTTGGGAGTTTGAGTGCATACTACACGTAACCGATTCAGACAACACCCCTGAAACTCTTGAGTCCTTCCAAGACAGAGCTTGAGATGTATATTAGTATACTTTTTGACATTTTCCTGACAAGATATTGAGTAGTTGCATAGTGGATTCATCCCTCTGTGATGTTATCATATGTTTTAGGTCCTGTTTCCATCACGTTAAACATAATTGACCTCATCTTGATCCTTTAAAGAAAGATCAGAACTGTATGGGTGTTAGTTCATGTGAAATCCTTCATGATTGCGTTCATAATGTTCCTCCATAACCCCAGTCCAGAGAGACCACTGCCCGCAGACGGCCCACTTCATCAGTCCGTGCATCAACCACTAATAACCCTTCATTCACAACACTTGAGAGCAGACAGAAAATCAACAAGCGAATGGAGATGGACACAGACAATCCAATCGGGTTCTCAGGCTCCAGGCAGCAATATAATGTTTTCCTCCATCATGGAGCCCTGTATCAGATCAATGAAAGAAGGATAGGCCTGGTGTGTGTGTGTGTGTGTGTGTGTGTGTGTGTGTGTGTGTCATACCTTATCCGGGCTGAGCAGGGCCCAGCAGAACTGCCAGGCCTGCGGGGAGACCTGGGCCTGCATCAGCCATTTCTGTGCCAGGTTTTTGTTCTCTATGTTGGGGTCGTAGTATAACTGGTGGAGCGCCTGAACATTTGCAAAAGAAAAAAAAAAAAGATGGTTTCTTTTTTTTCTAAGTCTATGGTTACAAACCTAGAGGAGAGTAAAAATGTGTCCACAAGGAAATAATGTCGAAATAAGTACCAGTTGTGCTTTTGAAACAGCGACCAATACAAAAATAGCTTTCCCAAAGAAGTAAACAGCACAAAATACAATTCTAATCCAATCCTGATCCACATAGTTTGTGTTTGTTTGTTTTATCATTCTGGGTTGTCTGGAGCAGGTTCCAGCCAGGGAAAGACTAGAGTTCAGATCTGGGCCCACAGTCAGTGAAACCAGCCTCACTCCAGACATACTCAGTCAATACATATGACCATGACAGACAGGGAAGTCGGAGACTGGAAAGAGTGTATGTCTGCGCACTATTGGAAGGGACAGTGGCGGCATAATTGATGTGAACAGGCCGCAGGGAAACAGACAAGCTGAGAGAGAAGGAGAGCGAGAAATCACTCTTCTGTCATGGCTGGATTCGAGATGCTAATTATAGATGTTTCCTCCTCGATCTCTTCGCTCTCCCATACTCCCTCTGCCGTCATATCCCATGCCTCTCCAGCTCAGACCTCTCTCGTCCCTCACGGATGTACCTCTTTTAAAGACTTTTCAGCACTCGTCTTCTTTGTCTCATCTATATATTTATTTTCTATCAACAGTAACTGTATCTTTCTGCGTAGTGAACAGAAGGACATGCATTGAACACTCTCTCTCAGCTCCATAAATGCCTCCACTCTGTCAATCGAAGGGCTCAGTTTACAGGCTTTCAGGTGGTCCGTTCTACCTTGAAACCGGTCCATTGTTACATGTGAATTCCTGTAAGGAGGAGTTTCACAAAGCCTTGTCTTTTTTTTGTTTTTTAAATACCTGAAACAGAGAGTCTCGCCACCCCTCAGGTCTCTCTGTTGACACTGTAGCTGGCAGGCCAGCCAGACTGGCTAGACCAATACTAGGGGTGGTCCAAATTCAATATTACCGACGTACATCCTCTTTCAGGGGTATTGCATCGTCATGAAACCTTATACTATTTAATGTCCGTTATATCAAACTAAATATGACCATCCACACTGACCTTCACATCAAACTACAAATGACCTTGATACTCTCGATGACCACCCAATTTATATTTCTTTACAGCTCAATGTTAACAAAACCTCAAATTGATTCTTTGATACATGATTACGTATCAATATTGTGTGCCACACCCTACAACACAATATCTGCATCTTGACAACAAACACATTAATATCCCTTAGCTCTAACTGATGCAGTAAAGAAACAGCAACGAGTGCTCGGACAGAACCGTGTTCCTATGGTTGGGTGGGGGTCGGGGTTCTTCCAGTATGGCTGCTGACTGCTAGAGAGGGCGTCGGCTGCTAGTCTGCTGTGATACTGCTCCACCATCATTAGGCTCCTGTTTCCGTACGAGCCCCACCAACGCCAGGGCTCTCGTCTAATGAGGCAATTGTGTTCACAGTGAGGTGGCACAGCTGTGTGTACTGGAGACTGAGACAAGGCTGCACAGGGACACAAACACATAGCCGACAGCCACTACCTGTGTCAGTCTTACACAAAAAAATAAATAATTTGTCCACTTTCTTGTAGGGAGAGCAGCGTCACGGCAACACTTGTATAAGGAAAAAGTCGTTTTTAACAAGCCCGTCAGTCGCTTTAGGCTAGGCCTGGATTAGGATCGACATTGAACAGTGAAGAAGGGTTGGTGCTCATCTAGTCAGAGCTCAGATCACATTCTGCAAGTCAAACCTGTGATCATCGGCTTCAAAGGACCAGAGGATCATTAATGCCACACGTTGTTCTTCCCACCCACACCCAATCAAACGGGACCGTCAAAGTACATGTTTGTGTTGGTTTATCCTCCCTGGGACTAATAATAAAACACAGGGAAATAAAAATGTCCACATATAGCCATTAAGAGGAAATAGAACAGGTTTTTGGCTAAGGTTCCTTTTCCCTTAATGCCCATTTGCTAAAGTTATAGTCTAGTTCTTGTAGAAGCAAAAAAGTGTGCGGAGAATAGACCATAGACTAAAATCAAAAATGTGCAACAATGCACACACATTTGTAGGCCATGTATTGGCCATTTAACTGGCGAGACTACGCAGATGGGAAGTCACCTGCTTCCAACCTACGTTAGGCTTGCTTAAGGCAGGAACTGTCCAAAGGCACCATCTTACCGCCACACACCCTTTTCTCAAACCATCGGAGAGCCAGAGGGGTGGTGGTGGTGGTGGGGGACGCTATAGGTATAAAACAGCATCACTCTCTTCCCCCTCTCTCTATACAGGTCTCTCTGCTCTGTAGCAGATCCACCATCTGCTCCTCTCACATCACAGTGTAGTAGGCTGCCACGCACTAGGCCCTCCAAGCCTCAGAGGACCAAAATAACTGTCTAGCCCATGAGCTGCACAAACACACAGTAAGCAATTACCAACAAAAAAGGCAAAAGGTAGGAGGGCTATATGTCAGGAGCGGGTGAGGGGCGGAGACAAATATCAAGAACTCTGGAACGCACTCGGGAATGTATCATTTTCACAAGACCGTACATGGATGCATATTATGTACATATTTATGTATGAGCAAGTGCATGTGCGCTTGAGCACAGCAGGTGATGGCACACGGCTGTGATTCCCTGGGGCCAGGTGTTGTCCACAGCAAATGCTCAATGTCAGCCTCCTAATGGGAGGTCAGCCACCAATCTGGCTGCCCTATAGGAGCCTCACCAGGGTGAGGAGGGGACACATGCCCTGTTCACTCTCCCTATACTGTATGAGGGGATATCTGCTCTAATGAAGGACCTCTGAGAGAAAGGCTACATAAGTGTGTGTGTGTGTGTGTGTGTGTGTGTGTGTGTGTGTGTGTGTGTGTGTGTGTGTGTGTGTGTGTGTGTG
>JAOPJO010000025.1:3510674-3528801 GCA_027123675.1 Molva macrophthalma | reverse complement strand
ACAGAGTTGATCTAGACTGTACCCTGAGTCACAGAGTTGATCTAGACTGTACCCTGAGTCACAGAGTTGATCTAGACAGGTGGCAGGTTGTTTTTGCATTTACTGAAAAGTATAAATCTAAAATGACTTTTAGTCCAGATTCACAGCCTGTAAAATGAATAATTGAATTGCTTTTACTTATTTACTCATTATTCTTTGCTTACTTTATAAGAGATACTTAGTCAGATTTGGCAAACATTGGTCTTTTTCACCATATTGGCCCATGAATGCATATGTTGTATAATAATTATACAAATGCTTATGACTGAAAGCCCGTTCTGGTGGCTTTGAGCTCATTGCGCCTCACAACAGGTGTACGGCTGACTTGGAGCGGGAGTTTTTTTCATGGCGTAATTCAAACCAATCGGTGCAGCAGGAGGCCGCATTACCACGTATAATACCTCAAATGTAACCAGAGATCAAAGCCCACACAAAGAAACCGTTTGTCAGTTATAACATCCGGTCAGAATCCATCAAACCTTGTTTTCCGTTATGCGACGTCAAAGGCCTTGATCCCGGACGGAGTAAAGAAGGAGAATGAATAATGTCCGCCTGTGAGGCCCGAGCTGTGTGACAGCAGCTCCAGGATCTGTTTAATCCTGACCTTTGCGTAAGATCCCTCCTCCGAGCTCTCGACAGAACGACGGTGCGGCCCTGCCAGGAGAGGTGTACACAGCGCTGGAAGGGCGAGGCCCGCTCAACGGGCACGGCAAACACTGAAGTCTCACACCTGTCATACAGCTTCACCTTCTCCCCACCCCCCCACACCTCCTTCGCTGTGCTCTTCTGAGTGAGTGGTGTCAGGGCACGAATCCTGGCTCAGAGGATATGTACACAGGCAATTCACCGGCCCTTTCACTGGAACATCGCCGTGAGTAATCTCTGATATGCAAAATGAGCAGTGCTTAAGAAAGCACCTGAAGATCTGCAAACAGTGGGGGGTTGAACTGACTTAACAGTAGCTACGGCTGACTGAGCCGCTAAAAAATAACTAGGACAGTTAGCTATTGCTTTACAGTGGCCTGACGTAGCCAACAGCTGCAGAGAGACACGCAAACACAGCTGGGAGGTGTGGCATCAATCATGAATGAATAACTAATTCATACCGTGTGTGTCTGTGTGTGTGTGTGTGCTCTTTACGCATGCAACAGTGTATCTGTGTGTGTTTGTGTGCATACCTGTCCATGTTTCTGTGTGTGTGCGTGCGTGCATAAATGAACAAACTTGTGTGTGTGTGTGTGTGTGTTTATATTTATGTGCATATGTGTGCATGTAAAGCACTTTGGGTGCCTTGAAAGCGTGATATAAATGCACTCAATTATTATCATCATTCCATCTGAAGGTCTTAAGCAGACCCTCCCCCAATGCAGCGCGTCCTTATGGCCGCGGGTTGGGCTGTGTGCACCCTGGGCTCAACGACGCCCACGGGTTACACCACAGACATTGGGGGTTCGATCCCAGAACCTCCGGCGCAGTCGTCGGTCATCCTAACCCCCCCACCCTGTCCTGCAGATCCGATCGATTGGAACGCGGCCAACGTGCAGAAGTGGCTGCTGTGGACGGAGCACCTGTACCGCCTCGCCCACGCAGGCCGCGCCTTCCAGGAGCTCAGCGGGAAGGACCTGTGTGCCATGAGCGAGGAGGACTTCCGTCAGCGCTCCCCCCAGTGTGGGGACACCCTGCACGCCCACCTGGACATCTGGAAGTCAGGTGTGTGTGTGTGTGTTTATATCAGGTGTGTGTGTGTGTGTGTGTTTGTTTTTATATCAGGTGTGTGTGTGTGTGTGTTTATATCAGGTGTGTGTGTGTGTGTGTGTGTGTTTGTTTTTATATCAGGTGTGTGTGTTTGTTTTTATATCAGGTATGTGTGTGTGTTTTTATATCAGGTGTCTGTGTGTGTTTTTATATCAGGTGTCTGTGTGTGTGTTTTTATATCAGGTGTCTGTGTGTGTGTGTGTGTTTTTATATCAGGTGTGTGTGTGTTTTTATATCAGGTGTGTGTGTGTATGTGTGTGTTTTTATATCAGGTGTGTGAGTGTGTGTGTGTGTGTGTGTATGTCTGTCAGTGGAGGTTTGCTGACACTGTTGCGTGACACTCCCTGGTGCCCTAGTCAAACAGGTCATGTTTGAGGTTGTGACGATTGATTCATTATCTCTCTTGTCTCCTCAGCCGCTTGGATGAAGGAAAGGTGTTCCATCGGCGAAGCCAAAACTACAGGTACCTTCTTTCAGTTAGAATGTTTGTAAACGGTGTCCCAAAGTGCAACTTGAGTTGTTCTTTGCTAAATGTTTAGCTTAAGCGTTACAAACATTATTCAGGTGTGTTACATTTGTCAGCTTTGTCTAATCAGTTGTGTGTTGTGTTTGGGTACTGGTGTGTTGTGTGTGTGTGCGTGTGCGTATGTGTGTGTGTGGGTGGGTGTGGGTGGGTGTGGGTGGTGCAGGTGGAGATGAGATGTGGTCCGAGGCAGACTCGTCCTGCTCAGGTCAGCCCATCCACCTCTGGCAGTTCCTACGAGAATTACTGCTCAAGCCTCACAACTACGGACGCTGCATCCGCTGGCTCAACAAAGAGAAAGGTAGCTCTCTCTCTCTCTCTCTCTCTGTCTCTCTGTCTGTCTGTCTGTCTGTCTGTCTCTCTCTCTCTCTCTCTGTCTCTCTGTCTGTCTGTCTGTCTCTCTCTGTCTCTCTCTCTGTCTGTCTGTCTGTCTGTCTGTCTGTCTCTCTCTCTCTCTCTCTGTCTGTCTCTCTGTCTGTCTGTCTGTCTCTCTCTCTGTCTCTCTGTCTGTCTGTCTCTCTCTCTCTGTCTCTCTGTCTGTCTGTCTGTCTCTCTCTCTCTGTGTCTCTGTCTGTCTGTCTGTCTGTCTGTCTGTCTGTCTGTCTGTCTGCCTCTCTCTCTCTCTCTCTCTCTGTCTCTCTGTCTGTCTGTCTGTCTGTCTGTCTCTCTCTCTCTCTGTCTCTCTGTCTGTCTGTCTGTCTGTCTGTCTCTCTCTCTCTCTCTGTCTCTCTGTCTGTCTGTCTGTCTCTCTCTCTCTGACTCTCTGTCTGTCTGTCTGTCTGTCTGTCTCTCTCTCTGTCTCTCTGTCTGTCTGTCTGTCTGTCTGTCTGTCTCTCTCTCTCTCTCTCTGACTCTCTGTCTGTCTGTCTGTCTGTCTCTCATGGCAATTTACATTGCCATGGCAGTTTTAAATCTATCTCTATCTCTCTATCTATATCTATAAATTATATTTGTCTGTCTGTCAGTCTGTCTGTCTGTCCAAGTATCCATCTATCTGTCTTCTTCTTCTACGTCTCGACAGCCCAGTGACGATTACAATAACAAACGTAACGTTTGTTATTGTAATCGTGTGATGAGTCGTGTGATGAGTGACGGCTAAGGTTGTTTTTCTCCTCGCCTGCAGGCATTTTTAAAATCGAGGACTCGGCCCACGTGGCCCGACTGTGGGGTCTGAGGAAGAACCGACCCGCTATGAACTATGATAAACTCAGCCGTTCCATACGCCAGTACTACAAGAAGGGCATCATCCGCAAGCCCGACGTGTCTCAGAGACTGGTCTACCAGTTCGTCCACCCCGTGTGAGTCGGCCCGCGAGCGAAGACGGAGAGACATGTGCCGTGTGTAAAGGGATCCACTCTTTACTAAGCTGGAGGACGCATGCGGACGGTGGGCTGTGCAACGCTGAGCCGACTGAATGCACTGACCAGGCCCGGACCAGACCGAGCCCTTTACCCCGTCAGGTGGACACTTATGACGGCTAGACGAACAGAAGCAACCTAAAGAACCGAGTAAAACACAGGTGATGAATATGCCTACGATAAAGTTACGTTAAAACCGGCACGTCTAGCAATGATGTAAAAAGAAAAGGAAATTCATGACAACACAAGTGCCTGGTTGTTTTTGCCTGAACTGCCTGTATTGTTTTCTTTATGGCAACTGTCCTTTTCTTCTTCTTTTCTTTTTTCTAACTTTCCTTTTAAATTGAGTGTAGATTAAAGTAAGTGGTGAGAGTCACACCCTCGGGACAGGCCTGCCATTGATTGCGATTTCCCAATCAGCAGCCTTTTGTTCAGGTCGTTCACGTTTCATTTCTGCTCTCTCTCCGTCAAACTGCTGAAGTGTGTTTGCCTTAAAGGCTGTAATCCTCCAGAACCCGAGGAGGAGGTGAGCTGTTGCGTTCGTCTGGGTGGGGTCTTGGCCGCCGTCCACGAGAGCAAACACCCCACTTTATTTCATGATCCCATTAAATGGCCCACTTTGGAGCACCTCCCAAAGGTACAACAACTTGCTATGGCCGGAGCAGTTTGTTAAAGACAACTCATGTTAAGACTTCATCCTCCACCCATGCTTACGGGAACAATGATACCACCATTGCCCCTAATTAAAGTTGACTCATGTGCCAAAAGCCGTGACTGAGAAACACTATAGGGTATGCCTACTTTTTAATATGATAACGTTGATGTCTTACTGTTTTACTGATTGTTTTACCAAGAGGATGTTTGTTTCTTGGTTTTAAAATAACATTATGTGTGCTGTATGAAATTCCGTTTTATTTTGAGAGTCTATTCTTTGGAAATGTTTGCACTTGCAGTTTATTAATGCATACTCAATGCCTTCACTTAACTGAAAACGATATCTGGTATCTGCCCAAGAGATATTTTGATAGAGACGTAGCTTAAACAAATGTAGTTAAATCAACATTTGATGGTATCTGCAATACCAATTCAGTTACATAGTCTGGATTTCAGGCCGTGAAGAATATCTATGATGCAATCTTCGTCTCTCTACAACACTCCTCTATTTGTATTCAGTGTTTTCTTTGGCATCTGACCTGCAACGAATGTTTCTAGAATTCATTCTTTGTCTTTGAAATTACAGCAGTAAATTGCTACACTTAATTAGGGCAAATGGGCCAACACATCTGCCAAAATTAAATAGCCGTTTATATGTCAACCAGTTTCATCTTCAAAGGTTACACGATCTTGTCAGCGTAGTCAGCCACTGTTTGCCAGCACGTTTTCATGTATAAATTAAAATATTTAAATGTGAAATAACAGCTTTTTCTTTCAGAATTTCTTTGTTTTGGTAATAAAACGGTTGTTCGCTGAAGAGGCAACATGTAGATGCGTGTAATGGGGACCTCTAGTGGTAGAATGGATTTTACCACTCGTCAGGCAGGCAGCATATACTCCTGCATGAGTTACCTAATGACGTCTTTTATTGTGCGTACATGAACAGGCAGTACAGTATGAATTTAAAAAAAAACACTGACCAAGACCAAAGACCAACTGAGGTCCACCATTTTCTGATAGGTTAAAACATTTTTTTAAATATCATGAATTATCCCACAAGTGACCTGGGGATCAGTGACTGCCATAGTTGTCGAATTGTTGTCTGAATAAAAAAATGAAAACACGTATACTGTACACTTGTTAAGCTCCAGATGATCACAAGTAAACCATGAATTGAGAAAGCGAGGATCCAATCATGAACTTATTGTTGTAAAATATTCAATAGACCTGCATATGTGATGTGTTAACGTAATTTGACCCACGTGAAGCTGAATTTGGCTGTTGATCCGGCTCTATTTGACTCTTATGTTAAGGGAATGCTTAAGGGAGCCAAGCACATTCCACCAGGCCAACGCGACCACAGCATCAGCACCGATAGAGAGCAATATAAAACCAACTGATAGAAAGAAAGCACATACATCATGCAATCTGGCACCCCAAGACCGAAGAAACACTTCCGGTGTATCCCGCATACCCAAAACGAAATACTAGTGCAGCGGAAAGGCAGTTTTCTCATCAATATTTCAGCGGTGGATCCTCTTACGTTTTCCTCTGCGCTGACAGGAGAGCGCTCTCCAGGCCCGGTTGGTGTTGTTTTTGTGGCTGGCATCCGTAAGACTACCCCCTCCGTCGATGGTGGAGGGGTATCGTGTCCCCAGTCTGCTAGGGGACCACTGATGACAAAGCCTGGTGTCGTATAACCTAATGGAACTGCCACATGCAGTCACTCACTCGGCTTTGGAACCAGTTTAGAATCTGAAAAATGCAGGATTTGCTAATGGTTTTTTGAAACCGTGTCAGAATTACAGTTGGATTGTTGTTCGATTATCGCAAAAAGGGTTCATATGTTTTTTATTTGGTGTGTTTACATTTTACCACCTCCTATTTTACCACCAGGTGTGATGTTGTTGAGCCATTACAAGACGTTTCGAAATTCAACCTTTTGTCCCCTGGTGGTAAATTAACTTAAATACGCTTTAGTAGTAGTAAAGAAAAAACCTTTATTCAGTCTGAGCTAAAATTGCATTATGGGAAATTCTGCATGCAGACACAGGACAGAGACAGAGCGTTAGGAGAGGAACCGTTGATTCAGTTCCACTAATGTCCTCCATTAAACAAGAATAAGTACACATATCTGAGTCACACGGTAAAAAACCTTGTATTCGTCCTCTCAGTACCCACTCCTACCAGCAGGGGTTCAGTCGTCCCCTCAGTACCCACTCCTACCAGCAGGGGTTCAGTCGTCCCCTCAGTACCCACTCCTACCAGCAGGGGTTCAGTCGTCCCCTCAGTACCCACTCCTACCAGCAGGGGTTCAGTCTCACGGCTTCTGCATCGTTAACACTGCTTGCTTGTTAAAAAAACACCAACAAAGAAGAAGCAGATGGAGGAGATCAGGTTGGTGCAAACAGGCTGACGGGCGTTCCCATTGGACGGGGTGACTAATGTTTACGTAAACAATCCTTGCACGGCTTGGGATCGAACATAATACTGTTTCCCAAAAGAAAATAAAGCTCTGATTATTCCACGACAGAAGGAACTGTGGACGGAAAGCCGTCGTTTGTCCCTCTCTCACCTGTAGCTCAGGAGGCTTTTAACATGCTGGAGGAAGAGTGGGGCGTTGGACATGGAGGTTAATGCAAGCAGGAGGCTGTACAAGCGAAAAGAAACCCAGGAAAAAACCAAAGATATATATACACAAGTAAATGAACAATTCATAGCTCATCCTCGCTACCCACAACGTATTTCTGCGTTCTATTAAGATAGGAAATACTGTGTGGGGGTCTAGCTACAGAGATGATCCTGCCCACGGCTACACGGTACAGTTACACCACCTTCTGTTAAGATGGAGCATACTGTGGAGGTCTAGCTACAGAGATGAGCCTGTACACAGCTACACGGTAGAGTTACACCACCTTCTGTTAAGATGGAGCATACTGTGGAGGTCTAGCTACAGAGATGAGCCTGCACACAGCTACAGGTAGAGTTACACCACCTTCTGTTAAGATGGAGCATACTGTGGAGGTCTAGCTACAGAGATGAGCCTGCACACAGCTACAGGTAGAGTTACACCACGTGGCGACGCAACGGTACTGCTGTCAGTGTGAAGATGACACGGGTAAGAGATGTGGAAGTCCAGACCCAGACACCTCAAACGGACCTTTTCAGAGCAGTCTGAAGAACTCATACTTCACTTTCTGGATTTAATAGCAGACAAAGTGCACTTGTTGTTCTGCGCCATCGTATTCTTTTGTATTTTTCTGCGCTAGAGTTTAGGTTTTTCCGTGCAATAGTCCTTGCAGATTCGTTGTCCAAGACGATGCCAGTCCCGTGTCTAGACTTTGATAAACAAGGTAAAATCCTATCAACTGCCAGATTAACTAAAGTGGCACCCATTTATTAAGCCCCCCAGGCCCTCCCTGTGGACACGCCCCTGCCTCAGACATACAAGACATGGTTTAGCAGAAAGGTCCTGAGGAGCGATGACTCTTCGGAGGCCAAAGGACTCCAGTTCCCATGGTGCCA
This sequence comes from Molva macrophthalma, assembly GCA_027123675.1. Lineage (NCBI taxonomy): Eukaryota > Metazoa > Chordata > Actinopteri > Gadiformes > Lotidae > Molva > Molva macrophthalma. The sequence goes on along the minus strand of JAOPJO010000025.1, from coordinate 3,520,947 downwards.
GTGGACAGGAAGTGAGGAAAGCGCTGAGGTCTCTGGCGATGTGCAGATATGATTGGACGGACAGAGTCTGGGTACAGCATCTGTGCTGAGCGTTAGACGGGCTCCACGTAGTTGGCCGGGTATAAACCCAGCTGGCCGTTGTCCAGGCGACCTTTGCACCATCCCTGCTCGTCTTCCTCCTCCAGCTTGATCAGCTCCTCCCCTTGGGAACAGAGTCGGTCCAGACGTTAGTGATGACAAGACACAAAACATGGAAATAGTCTTTAGTACAGATAACTAACTACTCCTTAGGAAAGATCAGGTACTTAAATTCGGGAATACAGTGGTTTCCCATAATGCAGCATTGTTCTTCCTGAACAATGAACAATTCTTGCACTAATAGTCAATATATATATATATTTTTAAGTATACATTTGGTTTGAAGCATATATTTAATTTATACTTAGTTTGTGTTCAATTGAAAAATCGTGCAAAAGAAAAACATTTAAAATAGCCCACTTTTGACTGCATTAATGATTTAATGAATTATAATACATTTAATACATTTGTACATAATATTGGCAAGTTCTATTTAAATACATATTAAATTACATAAAACTTGTATTATATTGAAAGAAGGTTCATATCTCTGATAATTTTTACATCTTGAAACTTTATTCAGGAAAAAAAGGGATCAAATGCCAGGTGAAAATGATCTAATCATCTTAAAACAGAAAGTCACTCCAAAAGTCTTCTTGTTCATCTAAAGCATTTTCGTAAATCTGATAAAGTTCAAAATTCATATATATTACTTTGTGTGGCAACACTGTGATAAGAACACAAGCTTCTAGTTGATAAATAAAGGTAAAAACAAACTTAAAATGAACGTACTTCAAATGATTTATATAGTTTGTAAAAGTCAGATTAATTTACAATTGTAAGACATTGTCGGTATAATCATTTAGCACTTATTGCTAATTCCAGTTTAGGACAAGCTGGAATTGTTTTTTCTGAAAGGAAACTTTACAAAAATGTACGCTGATAATCAAAGCACAGCACAACACACAGAACATCACTCCTAGCAGCACCACTGCATTAGAACTGTCTGCAGCACTGCATTAGACCTGTCTGCAGCACTGCATTAGACCTGTCTGCAGCACTGCATTAGACCTGTCTGCAGCACTGCATTAGACCTTGCTGCAGCACTGCATTAGACCTTGCTGCAGCACTGCATTAGACCTGTCTGCAGCACTGCATTAGACCTGTCTGCAGCACTGCATTAGACCTGTCTGCAGCACTGCATTAGACCTTGCTGCAGCACCGCTGTCCTCCAAACATGATGATTCCTCCAACAACTAAACAGCATACAGATCAAAGCCTTCTCCTCCGGTATTCATTGTTGAGGCCCTGCATAATCCCATTGGGAAAAAAAGCATGTATAAGGACTAGAAGATATGCATCCTTTGTGGTTGCATATCTGGAAGGTTGACACCGCTTCTCTACAGCTTATAAGGATATTCAGTCCAGGTCGGACATGCAACATTGGTTGCATAGACTTACATTGTTGTTAGCTAATTGAACCATTGTGTCATAAGTATCAATATATTACTTCAGTGTCAATACTATAGTATAGGTCTTCTTCAAACCCCTTTCCGGTGTTTCTTCACTGTCCTGTACTTTAAAAGGTACAAAAACCCATAAAAAAGACATAGTATATATTATGAAAATACGGTATGAAAAGACCATTCACCCAAAAGTTTGTGGTGTATTTGCATGAAAACGCACGACTCACAATGGATACCACATGAGCAAAGCATGTTAGCGAAGCATGCTTTAACGCTAATGTTGTTATAAAGCAGATTGGACGTCTTTCCAACATCTCAGATTTGTTAGTGCTCGAACGTCTATGCTACAATAAACGGTAATACAGACACAGAAATATGATCTAAATAAGCCATGGCGATGAATCGTTTACTTACCGAAAATCACTCAAACGCAGAGCGAAGTTTGATCGTGAGAACTTCTGTTCAGCGCATTACGTGCGTGAGTATGCTCGACAGAATTAATGAATTGAATTCACCCCCAATTGATTATATTTTATCCTATAATGTCATTGATGATTTTGATATAACCTATCATACTAATACTATTTAGAAGTAAACAATAGAATAGAATAGAATAGAAAATAATATGGCAGAATACAATGGAAAAGGGCAGAACAGAATAGGGCAGAATAAAATACAATAGAAACTATTAGAAAACGATATAATTGAATAGAGCAGAATGGACCGGGACATAATGGCCAGGGAGTACTATAAAACATAATAGAAAATAATAAAACACACTTCACACAAGTGTGTAAAGAAATACTCCAGCCTAGAATAGTCCCTGAAATAAATGATACAAATAACTTTACCTTGGATTGTAAATAACTTTACAATCTGAAGTGTATTCAACAGAACATGTGAAGTATAGTCTTCTAAACGTTAAGAGTATAAATGAAATATATAAGATCAAGTGTACATTAAGTGTACTTTCACTTAATGTACACAAGGGTATTAAAGCCTAAGTGAATTTACAGTGCTCTTACAGCACTTTGAGTGTACTTACACTCAATATTATTATATATTGAGTGTACTTATATAAGATATACTTAAGTTGATTTAATTTAGGTGAGAGAGTGTTCAACATCCTTCCTGAAGCATCGCAGCAGAGAGCAACGCACCACAGGGCCGCACGCCAACACTGGAAGCCCTCATGTTTCCTCCTCGTTTGGGAAATGTGCTTGACAGCTTGATAAAACCGCTGTTGGTTTTGTTTGTGCACACCTTTCACTGCATCTTCTTATTCCTCGACGCGACCCAGGGGCCGTTCCCTGCCAGGTCTTAATCTGATCTTACCCCTTATCTAATATGCACCCTCATCTAACCCAAAAGCACAAGATTTCAGGGGACAGTGTTTCTAAATCATCTAGTAATGTAATTGGTCAGGTAGTAAATTGTGTAGTGATGTAATCTACAAGCTCAGGTAGGCAGGGTGTTAAATCAACTCATCTTTAGAAACAACATTTCCATACACCAAAAACGATGAACGAAGATAAGTTGTTTGTCAAAATCCTTTTGAGTATTTAGTTTTCACACCCGAGCCAGTAGAGTTTCAACACTTCACCACCACAAGATGTACTGAAATTATCAGCCGTTCTGACAATCTTGCATTTTTCAGCAGATGTCCTGCTCTAATGGACTAGGTCCAGGTGCTCTAATGGACTAGGTCCAGGTGCTCTCATGGACCAGGTCCAGGTGCTCTCATGGACCAGGTCCAGGTGCTCTAATGGACCAGGTCCAGGTGCTCTCATGGACCAGGTCCAGGTGCTCTAATGGACTAGGTCCAGGTGCTCTCATGGACCAGGTCCAGGTGCTCTCATGGACCAGGTCCAGGTGCTCTAATGGACCAGGTCCAGGTGCTCTAATGGTCCAGGTCCAGGTGTCACATGGGCTCACCTGCTTTGAAGCTGAGCTCGTCCTGCTCCTGGCCCTCGTAGTCGTACAGGGCCCGCACCCGCACCCCCTTCCCGGGCTCCTCTTCGAAGGGGTTTGGGGCCCCGTTGGAGTGGCCCCCTGAGTCGGGGTCCCCCTGCTCCTCATCGGACCACTCCTCGGAGGTGGGTCGGGCCTGGGTCTTCTCAGAGCTGCTCAGGCTGTGGAGGAGGAGGAACACACGCTCACTGGCTGCAGGTTCACTTCGCTTTTGCTCTTTCTTCTGTCATACATTGATTACATTGACCTTTCATTGTTGAATGTCATGGATAGACAGACAGACACACAGACACACACACAGACACACACACAGATACACAGACTCCTCTCCTGTGTGTGTGTGTGGCGGTAGCTTCTCCTCCTGTGTGTGTGTGTGTGGTGGTAGCTTCATCTCTCCTGTGTGTGTGTGTGTGTGTGTGTGTGGTGTTAGCTTCTCCTCTCCTGTGTATGTGTGTGTGTGTGTGTGTATGTGTGTGTGTGTGTGTGTGTGCATGCATGTGTGTGTGTGTGTGCATGCATGTGTGTGTGTGTGTGCGTGCGTGCGTGCGTGTGTGTGCGTGCGTGCGTTGTGGTGGCAGCAGCTCTCCCCTACCTGGCCTGGTCCCCCCCCCCCTGCGGTGAGTCCGTGGCCGGGGTCATGTTGGTCAGCATGACTCCATCTTGGTTCTTCCTGCTCTTCTCCCTCTTGCTAATGTTATGGGTCACCTCAGGGTTGTACTCCTGGGATACACATAATAACTAGATATTGATACTTAATGAGCACTCAGGGCAACTTCACCCTTCATCACATTTCAAATGTACAATATCTAACAAAATAGTTATTTTCTGTAAACAGGAATTCAAGAGAAGATAACTTGAACGATGTACGTCTTTTTAAAGTCGGCGTTAAAGAAACGCTCATGGCCTACAGACGCAGCAAAGCAGAATGCATCATAAATACGCTCCAGTGTGTTTTCGGACCTCCAACTGGGGCCAGTTCATGTGCATGCCTGGCCCGTGGGCGATGCTGAACCACTTGAGATCCTCCTGAGGGCTGGCCGACGTCACCACTCGCTCCAGGTCTCTGTACACCGCGGCGTAGCTGGAGACAGACAGCAGAAGTCAGAACGGGGATGAAAACACACCTTGTCTGAAATGTATTATGTAAAATATTTAGCGGGTAAGGGCATTCTGTGTTTACATTTCTGATACTATATTGTGCGTATAGATATCTTTTGTAGATCTTTGCATATTCTTATTTCAAATGTTTTATTTATCACTGCCCTGTTCCTATCCTGTTCTGCTGTGATGAGACGTTCCATCTGGATGAATGAAGCACATCTCATCTCAAACCCCTTCATCCTAGTTTCCCCTCATGACTCGCTCCTCCTCGCACCTTTGGTTCTCGGTGAGGTTGAGGTGCCGTTTGACGTCCAACAGCACCTCCTTGAGGAAGCTCAGCCTCTTCTCCTCAAACTGCTGGCTCTGGGTGAACACCTGCTCCATGTTCTCCATGTACTGCGAGGTGCACTTGTTGAGCTCCTCCAAACTCTTCTCATACTTCTCCCTGGCCTGCGTGGAGCCAACATCACACGGATTAGAGTCACATCATGTCCCTTTGGAAAGCTTGATTATTGTTAACAGCTCATAGGCTAACATTAGCATTGTTAGCATGTTAGCAGCTAATAATTGTTTCATTAGCATTGTTAACAGTTGATAATTAATACATTGGCATTGTTAGCAGCTAATAATGATTACATTAGCAATTTTTGCATGTTAGCAACCATCAAGTCCACCATTAGCATTGTTAGCATGTTTTCAGCCGATAATACAAAACAATGCACTAATGCGGTGCTAACATGTTGATCAATAATATGCTATTATATTATCGATCACCATGTTTACTGGAACATGCTGGAACATAGTGGAACAAAAAAGGGTTTCCGGCAGTTTTAGTGCAGTGTTTTATGGGCCTCTAGGGCCAAATAGAAACACAGGGCCTTCTGACTGCATAGAAGCAGGAACACAAAAAGAGCACGTTTTAAGAGATCGAAGATCAAGGCACTGGTATTACACCTGGTGGGGTCAGAGTCTAATGTAGCATAGCTAATAAAGTGTTATTAGGAGGTGGTGGAGAGGAGGAGGTGGTGTCAGTCACATATTAGGGACTGAGCCTCTAAACTAGATTACTTCACACCAGGGCCTGGGGAAGCTAGCTTGCTGGTCTGCAACTTCAAAAACCCTGAACGTTTCAAATGTATTTTCTTTCCCATGGTTCTGCTTGCAGTGAATAGTTCTTAAAAACAAAGCCATTCCCCTTATCCACCTAGCGGCCATCTTGGTACTAAACCATTTAAACCATGATGGCCGCTAGGTGGGTGAATCCACACAGCCAATGCTCTCACCTTCTGCGAGTCCTGCTTGCACTTGTCCACCTTCTCAGTGAGTTTCTTCAGCTGGTCTGCGTTGGTGTTGGTGTCTGCCTTGCCGTTGGCCTCACGGGCAGAGGCCAGCTTCTCCTCCTTGCAGGCCGCATGGTAGTTCTTCTTGGCTGCCTCGAGCTGACGGGAGCAGGACGGGAGGAGTCATGCTACACCATGATGGAAAACGGTAGCCAAAGAGCAACACTACAGGTTGCAGCAGTAGTTACATACAAAACGTCTAAGGAACTCACTCTTTCCAGCCCAATTAGGAGCTCAAGTCACTTGTTTATTTTACACTTTAGACATGTTTGCTGTTCTTGTTTTCACATGCAACTAAGCTCTGCATACAGGCAGTGGTCTGGTGTTGAACAGTACGCAGTACATACTATATATGTGCCACAGACAGCTCCCAGTACTCTGCTGGGACAGAACCAGTGAAGAAACCCAAACCCAACATGGCCCTCACCTCCTTCAGCCGCTTGGCCCAGGGCTTCTGGGCCTTCTTGAAGCCCTCCTCTGACTCCTTGCTCTCCTTGAAGCCTCCCATCATCTGCTTGTGGTAGGACTCCTTCTGCCAGGCCTTCACCTTCTCAAAGTCCACATTCATCAGGCCGTCCCTCACGTCCTGGTGGAGCTCGCTCACCTTCTCCGCCTCCACCATAAGGGCGTTCCAGGCGTTCTCCACCGTGCCGTACTGGGGTCCTGCTCACCGGGGGAGAGACAGGAAGGACTTATTACTGCTTTGTTCTGCAGGGATCAACCGTTTTCTTGTTGTGATGAAGAACGGATCTACCTGATGAACAAAAATATCCTGTGGTTTACACGGTGGTTACTAGAATATAACATTATGTGCTATCACATTACGTTACGATAGAAACATGTCGTAGCACAACACGTCTAAGTATTACATTACATACTTGATTACATACTACAATAGCATAAGCTTTTGTCATTGTATTTCTGTGTATTTTAGTCTAGTCTAGTCGATACTAATTCTAGTAAGGCTTTTGTTTGCGGAAAATATGAAAACTAAGACAGCTGATACTAGCATGGTGTGAACCGCCTTGCATCCAAATCCACTAGCTGATGACCCTCATCCACTAAAAAGCCACTAGCTGCTAACCCTCATCCACTAGCTAGCCACTAGCTGCTAACCCTCATCCACTGGCTAGCCCCTAGCTGCTAACCCTCATCCACTAGCTAGCCCCTAGCTGCTAACCCTCATCCACTAGCTAGCCACTAGCTGCTAACCCTCATCCACTGGCTAGCCACTAGCTGCTGACCCTCATCCACTAGCTAGCCACTAGCTGCTGACCCTCATCCACTAGCTAGCCACTAGCTGCTAACCCTCATCCACTAGCTAGCCACTAGCTGCTCACCCTCATCCACTAACTAGCCACTAGCTCCTCACCCTTGTCCACCAGCTGCCTCCATCTCTTGGACCAGTCGGTGAGCTGCTGTGAGTAAGCCTTCTCGATCTTAGCCCGCTCCTGGATGCAGTTCATCAGGTCGTTGCAGAGCCGGTGGCCATCGTCGGTCCGCTTCACTGTGCGCTTGTAGTTCCCCACCTTAGGAAGGAACAACACAATAACCCATTACCTTGGTTACCTTTGGGAGTGACAGGTGTCCTCTAGGGTACATCTCACTTGATTGGCGTAGCATTTAGGGCCCAATCGATGTGGGGTTACCGGTTGTGAGTGTGAGGTGTACGTGTTCAAATGGAAAAGATTGTTGGGTATAAAAAAAAAAGACCAGGGTATAAATCTTTCTGCAATGAAACCAAAAGTGATGTTATATTTGAATGCCTTAGTATGGTCCTAAAGTAGTAATGGTGAAGATTTACGAGTTAATAAATCACCATCGATCTCTGAATGAGGTTAGCAGGTACACAGTGGTGATTAAGCCTGTGCCCTACAGATAAAGCCCTTGTATTTGTAGGATTATGAATGTTGTGAACTGGGTGTCAGTGGCAACACTGTGTGTATCTCTGGGAAAGATTACCGCTTTTTGCCAAAGGTGTCGCCAAAGAGAGCGAAAAAGACCACTTTAAGTATGATCCAGCAGCACAAACCATTCTGAGGATAACCTCAACTATTGTATTTGTTCCTGAGTCTGTTGGCCATCAAGCAAAGGCAAGATAGAGGAGGAGAACCAAACACAACATACTTCAGACGTAGAAACAAAGACAGTCCACCAAAGGACGGGGGACAGCCCTTTGACTGATGACGCTTTCAGCCTTCGCATCGTGAGGGTAAATAGTACAGTTTCAGTACATCATAACCATGTAACATAACATGATGTAGCGCATGTCGGCTCCACTCCGACCTCCCGGGGCTGCTCCAGGAATGTGCTGTTGTGATAAAGTACCAGTGATGTAATATAGTTCTTCTGCTGTAGCTAGCCTCCGGCATGCTGCTTCATGCTACGCTCGCTCACGGGGAGACACAAGACGTAAACAACAGAGAAGGGCAGCGTAAAATAGAAACGGTGGAAGCTCAGACTTTACCAAAGAGAGGGTATTTGAGAGGCATTAAGATATTACGATTCCATTCGTCCGAACGCAAAAACGTTCCCCATCGTGATAAAAGTAAAAAACAACCTTCCTATTGACCCATCGAGCAGATAGTTTGATCCAAAACAACTTACAGTGACTGCAGAGATCGGGGCTGGAACCGAGAACATTTCTCCCGGGAGTCAAACCCCGAACCAGTTGGCTATGCTGCCCCACTCTTCAGTCACTCTGGGACGTCAGCGTCCAGACACCCTGCGGTGAATCCAGGACCCCTAATGTACCCCAAGGGGCTGAGCGTGTCCCTCAGCCTCGCTGCACTGCAGCAGCAGCAGCTGCAGAGTCAGCAGTCAGCCCCAGCACTGCAGCAGACCAGCACCCCGGATGCAGGCACCTGTCCTGGGGAACAGTCCTCCAGAGCAGGACCTTCCTGACTGTTTCAGAACAGAGGCCCATTCCCCCTTCTCCAAAGGGTCCGTGGCCCACATCCCAGCAGAAATACGGTATTTCAGAACCCACCCATAACTCAGTTGTAGAAAGAAGCCATGCTCAGAATACATAAGTATAGGGATTTTCAAATATGGACCATAGATGTTTAGTTTTTTAAACAAATAGTTCTACTTTAGTAATGTTTAGCAGGCTACTTTGTAATCCTAGGAAAGAAGTTAATTTCTGATAAATGTGATAACATATGACTCTGTAGAGATAAAAAGTGTGTTATGGGTGGTGGTGGTCTTCCTGGTGGTGGTGGTGGTGGTGGTGTTATGGGTGGTGGTGTTATGGGTGGTGGTGGTGGGGGAAGAGCGTGTAGGATCTCACCTCCCAGAAGCTGTCAGTGCAGCCCTCCTCCTGGGTGGCCGTCTCACCGTAGCCCCCAGACATGGTGTCCTCTGATAGATGGAGGGCGTGGTAGGCTACTGCTGGCTGTATCTCCCTCTCCTCACACACTGGGAGGACGGAGCAGAGAGGGGGGTCACCATGGGGCAGAGGGATGCATAGCGGCACTTAAGAAAATACTTTTATTTCTTCAGAGGAAAGAAAATATATCTGTCTGGATTAAAGATGTAATAAAGATTCAGCTGTCCCCTTTTGATTTGACTTTTATAATATCCCAATTAATTGTGTGAGTTGATGTTCTTAATTAAATAATTTGTACCAAGTCATTTAGAAAGGGAAATGACAATATAATATATGGAATATAATAGTGGTTTGCTTTTTTGCTAACTCTGTTTTAATATTCACGTGTGAAAGTCATTCTGTTACACTGAACACTTGTTACACAAGTGTTTGTTATCACTAATAGATTAAATCAAACAACACACTATTTACACCATAACACTTGATTAGATACAACTTCATTGTCATCGCACAAATACACGCACTAGACAACACAATTCAGTTGAGCATCTAACCAGAAGTGTAAAATAGTGCAGACATTGCAGGATTATGTACATGGTGGTTGTAGACATGTTTGCATTACACTACAAACCATTTATTTCACACACTCCACAGAGCTCAAACAGCTGCTATTTCAGGCAGTTACTCAACAGAACAGTCACAACGAAACCCAGTACACCCTGAAGGCCTCTGCTAGTTTTACAACAGCAAGATAGAAGTGGTATATTGGCTCTGATGAGCAGCCATTACAGTACGCGACCTGACCTGTGTGCTCATTGAAAAGTAATCTTTCTCCTTGTATCTATTGCCAACGTGACCATACACTCATAAATGATAGCAAAAGTGTGTCAGGTGTTAACACGCACACACGCATAAACACACACACACACACACGCACGCACGCACACACACACACACACACACACACACACACACACACACACACACAC
>JAOPJO010000025.1:3476601-3496356 GCA_027123675.1 Molva macrophthalma | reverse complement strand
ATGAAGCTGTGACTACCTAGCCTGGAGGATGAAGCTGTGACTACCTAGCCTGGAGGATGAAGCTGTGACTACCTAGCCTGGAGGATGAAGCTGTGACTACCTAGCGTCTGAGTGTCATCTGAGCCGCTGAGAAACAACCGTTTGGGATAAAGAAGGTGGATGGGGTTTGATGATGGATACAACGACGGTAACTTTATGGAACATACTCTTATTTTCTGTGATACTAGTACCATAACTTGTTTTTGATATCACAGACGATAAAATACATGCCCAAATAAAGAAAGAAGAATGAATAAATGAATGCACCCTTTTGTAATATGGCAATGATGAAGATGACAGAAGTAAAAAGTTAACGTTAAAATTATGAAGGCATATTCATGGCATCAGACCATCAATCCACCTTTAAAAATAGTCCTAATACAGTTACAATTAGTCTAGTAGTTGGTAATACTAGTCTGACATCGTTGGGGAAATGAGCTCAATCTCTTTGTATAGCCGTTGAATAGACGAGGCGAGAGGAGATGGATAGCCGACGGCCGCTAATCAGAGAAGTGACTTGTTGTGTGACAATGAGAAACATTACACCGAACAGGTCAGTGACGTCGTGACGTCACTGAATCACCTCAGCAAGGGGGGGGGGGGCTACCAAAACAAACAAACAAACAATCACAAGCACATCGATCATAATATGAATTGAATATAAGCTAAAAATATATTAAGGCCCACACAGATGCGACCCAGACAGTTCAAGCCCACACAACAAAGACAGCGGAGAGCGGCTGTACGCTCTCCGATACCACGGTACCTCTAACCGGTAAATCACCGAGAGATGGACTACTTTGGGGCTATTAGGGAACACAACCAAAGCCCTCTGCTGCCACATCATACCACATGCCGCTGCATTGGAGCACAACTTTCTAAACATTGAGACAGCAAAGCGTGTTGGAGATCAATGATGTTAGATTATATGTGTTACATCACATCACATCTCGTTTGTCAGTCTGAAGCTGATTGATGCATATGAGCACTCTGACATATAATCGATAGTGTGCAAATAGGCCAAATTCATCAATACAGATGCACACTTTATCGTAAAGGAACGAAAATAATGCACATGACTTTTAAGTAATTATTAAGCAAAATGATCGAATCGGCAACTTATAAAATGTCTTATAGAATCTGATATCTGTATATTTTTTGATACGGCGGGTTGAGGTGAACAGATTATATGCGCCTACTTGTGGTTATATTGTAATCAAACATGGCTTACCCTAACGAAATGAGTATCCGAATTATTTTTAATTTTCAGAACGTTATCATTTTCTTCCGAGCCGGCGCCGGGGCTCCTGCCTCCGTTAGGTATCACGGGCTGTAGGAGTGCTGCCCGGTGCTGAAGAAAGGGGCGGTGAGCCGTTGGATGGGGGATGGTCCAACAACACCAATGCGGTCTATTCAGAAAGAGCGGCTTCAACAATAGGCCTGCCGTAATAAGACCACAGAGTCGAGAGAACCTCAACTAATTAAGAACAACGCTGATATATATTTTTAGTTTATCAATACTTTTTTTTAATGTTAACAATTATTAAAAAGTATCATCATCATCAAGTATCATATTTTAAAACAAAGATATTCATATTAAAGCACGCTCAACTCCATTGCGCTGGGAGGCGCTGTATCTTCCTGCACGGGGTGCATGAATAAACCTTCGCGAGTGTGACGAGTCTTTCCTTCCGGCTCCGGTCCCTAACCAAGTGGAAAGGTAAAGCGATACCCGGCATTGTAATCCTAAATTATCTTTAACATCGTATGTAATATTAAATTATACTTTTCACCGTGTGGCATAGTGTATGTAACAAATACAAACCTGGTCGTATTTCCCTACTAAACACCCCATACCATCCGATATTACGTTATTACTCGGAGCGTCTCTCCCACTATACTGGTGGAGCCGCTATCTGTCTTAGCCAGTTTGATGATTTTCTATATATATATATATATATATATAAAGTCTACATGTGGTTGTGTTACTAACGTTAAACGCATCTCTTTTAGTTTGTCATGCTGGCCATTTCTTTATTAAATCAAAACCATGTTACAGCTGCAGTTTTACACTAGTAACCCACACGGCGATCTGGCTAACAAGCTAGGAAGTGTCATGTGGTAACGCTAGCCATCAACCCGATGGGTTGTCACTAGTAGTAGCGGCAAAGCTACAGTCAGTATGGACCATCTCTAACGTTATCCTCTCTCTGAACAGATGCTGATGCCCAAGAAAAATCGCATTGCAATCTATGAGCTCCTCTTCAAGGAGGGAGTCATGGTTGCCAAGAAAGACGTCCACCTGGCCAAGCATCCCGAGCTTGCCGACAAGAATGTGCCCAACCTTCATGTGATGAAAGCTATGCTGGTGAGACTTCGTTTTATTGTGCTGGTCACTTTCAAAATGTATCGCATGCCTTTACATGCATCATGGATGCTAGTCTTGCAGTAGCTTTTAAGGAATGTACATTGTGCACTATACGGTCAGTGGCTTAGCTTTATTTCCACATATTTTGATATCTAAAGGTTGAATTACTTTTTTTACTCCGAGTCTCTATGTCAACACTTGGATGCAAGGTTCTGCGTTGGTGATTCTCACTAGTCCGTCTAAAATCACAAATGATGATATGAAAATGATAAGTCATGTAAATGCCAAGCTGCCATTTTCCCTTTTGGAGAGGCACATGTAACCTACGGTGATGGCATTTCTGGGCTAAACAAGCGATATAGAGACGTATGATAGAGGTGTCCCTTCAGCTCTTTGCCACAGAAGTTTCATTTTCTCATTGAAGTTTCAAATTTGTTGATGCACCCTTCCACTGAGTGCTCCAAGGAGTAAATGTATGCTGACTGAGCTTCCTTTCCTCAGTCCCTGAAGTCGTGTGGGTACGTCAAGGAGCAGTTTGCCTGGCGCCACTTCTACTGGTACCTGACCAACGATGGTATCCAGTACCTCAGAGACTTCCTCCACCTCCCCCCAGAGATCGTACCCGCAACCCTGCGTCGCCAGACTCGTCCCGACACCGCAAGGCCCAGGCCCAAGGGTACGTCCTGGATGGCTCACGTAGATGTCGTTTTTGGGGGGCGTTATTTTACCCACGCTTGCAAGTGAGGCAGAGAACATTCAAAGCTCATGTGACTGATAGTTTAGTGGCTCGGGCTGTTCGACCACCATCAGAAAGGTACTGGGTTCGATAGCCTTAAGATCCAGTCTACCTGTTGCCCTTCATTAGCAAGATTCCATGTACCTTCAATTCACTAAGTCGCTTCGGAAAAATAGGCCTGCTGAGTCAATTGTGAAAATTAATGAAAAAGTGGACACTTGCACATGATGACAAATTTCTAAAACTAGTGAGTCAAACACTAGATAATTGTAGTATTTGGTGTGAGCTGGTGAGAATCCTATTCCACTTAATGCCATTGTCCAAAGCACATATGAGTTGGCATGTTTTTATTGTAGCTGGATTTGTGCTGGGAGGGCTTGGCCATTCAGTCGCTGTAGGGGTGCTGAGTGTGGGCATTCCAGAAGGAACACAGACACACACACCCCCCCTGAAAGGACATTGACAAAGTGGTTTGAATGGCTGAACACTTGGTTTATAACATCGTTCTTAGAAATGTTTGGGCTGGGAAGAAAGTTTTTTTCTTCCCAGCCAAATATCTGATACGGGTAGAAGACAAATTATAGAAACTTTAAAAAGACAAATGATATCTAAATGTTATCCTTGACTTCAATATATCATTGCACATCCTGGAAAATGTTTAATTGGTTCTACATTTTGAGCTTGAGTTGGACCTGATTTTATTTCAATTTAAATTCAAAGTTTATTTGCCATGGAGTGCCCTTATTTCTGGGTGGTTGTAATTCCAGATGTTTGTCTTGGTTGATTTAAACTGTCCTTTAGCAGCTGCTTAGTCTCCATGCTTGGTATCCATTCCTGGTGTCCATGCTTACCGTGTGAATGCTTTTCAGGAATGGAGGGAGAGAGGCCGGCACGCCTCAACCGCGGCGAGGCTGACAGAGACAACTACAGACGTTCTGCCGCCCCCCGTACGTACAGCCAACACTGCTCACTGGAGCTCCACCTGCATGTCGGCTGGCCTGTTACAGGTGTATCGGTACACCCAGACCGATATACCTGTAAATGTTTGCCAATATGAAAACTCTACAAATGTTGTTTATTTATAGATGTAACTACCTCTTTATAAGACCTTTACTGTGGTGGTTGAACCTCTAAATGCTTTAACTGAGCTCATCCACGTGAACCCTCCCAACAATAACAGTTTACATCACCTTCTGTGTGAACGTCAGTAGCTCCTCCCATACGGTTAATTGGTTCCTTTCTCATGATCTTAAAGCATGTTGCTGTGGCCTGAAGCATTGCTGGAGGGTGAGCAGCGAACCCCGAGGAGCTGCTCCACCCCCAGGATACCACAATGTATATCAAATAACGGCCGATATATCTATTATTAAAATGAGCCGATATAGTGGTCATTATTGACTCCCTAACATCGGGATCAGCCCCTAAAATCCAGTATGGACCGGGCTCTGCTGCTCTCTGCTGATGGGCTTCAGGAAACAGTGTTTCTAGGAGAACGTTACTTCAGTAATCACAAGTGTTTCCCAAATTGGCCAATTTTTCTTTTTCTTAAAATAAGCACCTAGGCAAACTGAAGTCACAATGCCTAGCGGCAAACCAATGCATATTCATGGACCAGAGGCAGCGTGTCAGCTCATTAGCCTCCGTTAAGTAAGACCACTCGTGGTGTACTAAGTGTTATTGTTTGATGTTCGCAGCTGGTGCTGACAAGAAGGCAGAGGCAGGAGCTGGAGCTGCGACGGAGTTCCAGTTTGTAAGTAACACCTGTGGGGAGCCTTCCTCAAGCTAAATCTTTCCCTGAGCGTTGCCTGATCTCTGAATTTCCTTGTATTTATTGGGTTCTTTGTTCCTTTTCCAGAGAGGTGGATTCGGGCGTGGCCGAGGACAGCAGCCTCCTCAGTAATCTGCTGTTTTACTTTCTGTACAATAAAACGTCAAAACACATGCTGGCTTCACTGGTTCTGTTCAGGGGAGGGGGTTGTCACTAAGTGTAAATGACACTGGGAAATAAATGTAATCCCTGTTTCAGAACCCATGATGCCAAAACTGGGAATTCAATGTTTAATTAACAAATGTTAACTTGAAGTGGTTGTCCAATGGCACGGCTGATTATTTAAATGGTAAATGACACATTGGATGAAATGAATTTCACTACGGGGCATTATTGGCTTGTTCCATAATCACAGCATGTGGCACCTGGAAGCAATTTAGGGCTGCGCTGTCACATGAGAATTTGTTCAGGAGTGATGCTAATGCAGCTTACACCAGCACATCTTACCTGATAACTGGGGAGATGCTTATTACCTGGTCTTAAGGCGATGCCTTGACGTTCAGTCCCTGATTGAACTAGCATTACAAAATGCTTGTGATGGACCAGTTGATCCCAAAATGAAAGCAGGCTTGTATGTGAAATACTGGTGTTTATTTGTTGGCACATGTATATTACAATCTTCAGTCTTATCACTGGTTTACTCCACAGAAAAAAGTCCAGTGATGCATACCTTGTAGAACAATTACACACACATGTAACTTCAAGGCTGAGCTCCATCAGAACAAGTGCTTGAGGGATTGATTAGAGTTTCGCAGCTTGCTTCGGGGTAGTAATTAAACTAGAGGTAATGAGTGAAATCACTTGGTATCAAAACATCTATGCTGAATTAACTACATGAAAGTTACGTTAAATTTACAATTTGTAGTACTTGATGTTAACATTAGGTGGCGCCAGCGGTTTCTAATTTTACCGTTGTGCGTACGAGGGAGGGAACCAAAGTTCAATGTTCTTAACCGTCACATCCTCCATTTCAAATAGAACGGTAATGTTTAAACCGTAATTTCCATACTAAATCAGGAACTGGGAGAAAGAAGGAAGGGTTCTGACTAAACCTTACATCATCACCCCTCCACCCAAAAAAAACAAACATTTGGGACATTTAATTTACAATTTCATGAATGAGTTACAGAAGTCAAAGTAGTAAATGTTCAGTCACTTTTTGTTATTGGTGAAAAGACCTCACATTCAATTTGCTATTATAACAGTAATTAATTAGTGAAGACCAACATCTTCTGTTCAGGCAGGATGGAAGGCTTGAAGACCTCAGTCCCACTGTTACAAACGTAGTTTCACCTTAGTACATAAAGGGAGGTTGAACTGTTTTGCAGTTAAACCAAAGACTTTGAACACCACACCTTGTCAGCGCAGCGATAAAAGTACCTCAAAAGGTCAAAGATTCAAGATCATCAGTGAAATGCATTTTCACAGCTGAGACAAGAACTTCCTCTACCTTTTCAAATACATTAGTCAACCTGGATGGATTAAATATGAGACTATCTGAGCAGTCCGGACACAATTAGTAAATAACTATTCTGCGAGATGAAGATTCTCCCATAAACAATGAAATGGTGACGGTGAACCGAAATAGCTTTGGAGCCACTAGGAGGCCAGCCACTGCTCAGTCATCCTTCATGCCGGCCAATGCAGATCAGGATATACATGACAGACAAGCGGTTCAGCCAATCAGATTACAGATTTGAAATGTCATATTCCTGGGCCTCTGTCCTCTCAAAGGGGAAATCAAATACATTGATTTCAATTTGTATACATATATCTACTTTGGTTTGGGAAATTCTGAAGAGTAAATTTTTCTTGTTGTAATAAATAGGCTCCTACCTTCACCCCAGAAGCGTGCCACATTCCTTGTTCTTAAGCCAACTTTTATTTTTTTCAAACCTCATCGCCAAAGTTGCTCCGAATAGAAAAAGGTCAATCCCACGTTTTGGAGCCCGACTGAAACACCATGTTGCACTCACAGACGTCTTTGTCTTTTTGTACTCGTCTTTGATCTATACAGAAATTAACAATTTACAGTAAAAACGTCTTGCATGCTATCTACAACGCCTCCAGTTTCACAGTATTGCGCCAGCTGCATCCAACGACACAGCCTGCGTTAAGAGAAATTAGCCGGACATGAGAGAGAGCGAGGGAAAACAAAAAAAAAATATTATCCAAAAAGCATTTTACATGTTAAAAACAAGGTCTCAAACTGTACACGGCTGCTCCGTTCTGCATCTCAACAAAGACAGCGCTTTAGATTACTTTCAATTCTCAAGCAGGTGTTTTAAGTCTTTTTTTTTCTTCTTTTCTTTTTTAAAGGATGCAGATTAAATACTACATGATGAAAAAAAAAAAACAGACCATAACAGTGCCCACAAAAAAACCATTAAAAGAAAACACCGGTCTACTGCCGTGAGGGGCACAGTGAATGTAAACAATCGCTACTAACCAAACTGAATGGGAAGAGTATAATTAGTGGAAAATAAAAAGGGCTGGACAACAAAGTGATATGTGCTGAAATTAGAAATGATAAACCCATGGTGTGTTCCACAGGCGGCCTAATAATATGGAACAAGTCTTCCTCACTTCCAGAGCTGAACCAACATCACCTGAAGGGGTGAAGAGGCACCTCTTTGCCCAGGTGTGACGTTGATGAGCATGGGCAATCCATTTAAAAATCGACCCCATAGTGACATCACAAATGGGAGTTATCCAGCCGCGTGCTGATTGGATCACGCTACAGTCGCCTGGGCGGACCCTCCCACTTGTGATGTCACTGAAGGGGGGATTTTCAAACGGCACGTAGGTGTCCCACCTGGGGGTAAAATAGGGGCTCTCAAAAGATAATGGCGGTGCTGAAAGAAGGGGTGGTTTTACATTCTTCCACTGCCTCTCCATATATACGGGTGTACAGTATTCTACGGTGGAACCTGTAGTGTTTGGCTGGTTTTCCCCCCAGATATGGAGAAACATACTTGACACAATCAAAAATTAAATAGAAATCACAAGAGAACTTTCAAGGGGGCCCAAATCCTTCTGGTCTGTGAGACAGAAAATATTAAGTGAAATGAGGGAGACAAATCAAAAACACAGAGAGAGAAAGACAGAGACAGAGAGGGACACTCTTTGTATCATAAAAAAAGAAAAAGGGGCCACCGTTTTACCACCAGGTCCAAGCCATTTCAAAATCGACCCTGTATATTTGTGACCAACCTATCAAGCCTCTGGGAGGACAGTCCCACTTGTGATGTAACTTTGGGCCTTTTTCCTTCAGCTCCCTTGGTGTTCCAACTGAATTTGGAATTCCTCCTTCAGCTCCCACACCCAGGTAGCGTTGAGAACCAAGATGGCTGCTAGCTGGTAAAGGCCCATGGGGAGGATTTGAAAACGGCTAATCAACATCAGGGGCCCCTTAGGGGAAGGGACAGCACACCCATGCGCACATTCAGTCACAGGAAGAGGTGAGAAGCGAACCGAGATGAGACAATGATCACCAGAAGCCTTCAGCGTAAGCACTACGTACACAACGGTTACATCACAACAGTGAGAAGTAGTTCTTGCATTCAATAAATCACCGCGCTAAGGGTGCCTTAAGGAGAGAAGGTAGGAGTTTAGAGGAACTTCATGCAGTCGTCAGTGAAAAGAAGAAAATATAAAACTACGTAACGGGGGTGGGGTGGGGGTGGGTTCAGTTAAAGAAAACATTAGTTTTTTATCGTTGTCATTTTTTGCTTTTCCTCAGAATAGTCACCCATCACCCGGTGTGATCAAGTCTGTGCCAAAGCACTGGCACAAAAAGAGTTGGCAAGGCAAACCATGTTATTTAGATACAAAACAAAAGCAACCAAAGAAAGAGAAGGAGGATCCTAAGTAAGAGCGCAGGTGGTGGCCCAACAGAAACGAGCCCTGAGGGAGGAGGTTCAGGCCGGGCTCACAGTTATCTAATCCCTGACACGGAGCTCTGGCTCAGGCTGTAGCCGGGGGACAGGTCGCCGCTGATGCTGGCCACCAGGGGGGAGCCGTTGCTGGTCAGGCAGCCGTCCTGGAGGGCCTGGAAGTAGGTGGCCTGCACAGGCTTATGACGCCGCAGTACCCGCATGGCGTCGTCGATCTTGAACCATTCCCTTTTCCTCCCTGTGGAAGTAGACGAAGAAGCCGCTGTTGTTTTTGTTGAGCAGCAACAACAACACAGCAGGACAACAAGTTACGGTAGATATTAAACACAGCATGAACAATCAGCATAGAGCCCCAGTGGGAGACACGGCAGGGCTTACACTCAAATCCCTGAAATTGGGCTTAATAATAATAACAATAAGAATACTAATAATAGTAATATGAGGGCTGTGTGGGGAGGGAGAATTAGAGCCCGCAGACAGAGCATGTGACTGTAGATGGCGAGAACTTTGTACGCATGATCCTGGTTGTTTTGGTGGCAAGGAAAACAAACGGAGGCTTTACCAATGTTGACCGAGTCCTCCCAGGCGTCCAGCAGCTCTGTGACCACCAGCACGTACACGTAGGTCCTGTGCTTCCTCTCGCGGTTCTGCGGGGCCGAGGAGAGAGGTAACCTCTGGTGAGTTCCAAAGTCAAAGCGATAAGAGACATGCTATGGAAAAACAGATGCGTTTCACTCACCTCAAAGACACCGACCAAACGACCCAGAGTGCCCTTGACGCCCGCCTGTGGAAGGGAATATAAAGTAAACACGCCAGGTCAATGACACCAAAGTCAACACGTTAGCGTCAAAAAGGAAGCACTGCAAGGTTATGGTTATATGGAGGGAGGTAGTGAGCGCGCAGTAAATTAAGTTGCCATATCCGGGTCAATGCAAAGAAGCACTCATTGGTATCCATGGTAATGATGTTGAACAGATTTATTGGACAAACTGTTGGACAAACTCTTTACTGGCAGATACGAACAGGGGGAGGGTTGAAATCAGTATGGCTGATCAACCAGGAGTACCCTCACCAATATATAAAAACACACTTGTGGTTGGACAACAATGCCTCAACATTAACAAACACTCCTCTCCTTCTAATGGCTGCTGAGTCTCAACATTGTTAAGGTCACAACCTATTTTAAAAGGCCAAACGCTACGATATTTCACACATACGAGTATAGACAAACACTCGGGGGACGATCCAGTCTGCGCAGCCCCAGAGGTGGGCCGGTTGGGAGACCGCAGCTAGACACAGACGGAGGTCGCTGCCCCTTCTCCCTCGCTCCTTCAGGTTCCAGTTTCAGTCTATAAATAAGTGTTGACTGCACATGCTCCACCCTGGCTCCATCACCCCCCTCTCCAGGCCTCTTACAGGACATAAGGACAGGAGGAGGAAGAACCCCACCCCTACAGTGCCAGCCGTTAGGTAACAGGATCAAATCCCCCTTCATATTGGTCTCTCAGTACAGGACCAGAAAAGGCCTGCATGCCCATTAGCCAATCAGGCAGGCGGTATCTCGAAAGAGGATGTCAAAAGTTGAGGGTGCGGTAGAATGCGTTGCGCAAAACCCTGGTGTCCTCATCGTGAGAGATCACCCGTGTGGGTGTGATGTTTAATAACGAGGGGAGGGGCGGGTCTAGACGTACAGCCTGACAGATACACACCGAGGAAACCTCAGCGACCTTTGACCTGCTCTCGACTCATCCGACAGTTCCGTATCACCCTTGGCGAGACTCCAAACCAGCAAGCACACTTGGTGATAGCACTTACTTCCCTGACGGGAGAGAGAACCAAAAGGCAAAGCACAGCCCAGATCAGGCCATTCCTATGTTAAGCGACCGTCCAATGAGGAGCTTACGATCCTGGGTTGGTGGAAAGGTAGTGTGTGAGAGGGAAGTAAAACCACGCTAGTGAAAGGCCCGTGGCTCAATGCTGAGGCTCTTTCAGTACTTTGAACAAAACTGGTGGAGATGGATGTGACACTGCTATAGACTTAAAGCCGAGTGGAAAACGTGTTGGCAAGGACCGCAAAGCCGCCAAGCTGCCAGGGTGGGCGAGGGACTGCCAGGATAAGAGATGATATCAGCATCCATCAGAGAGCGAGCAAGAGCGAGAGAGAGATAGAGAGAGAGAGACACTTCATAAGGTCAGCGATCCACAGAGGCCATCGTATGGGCAGGTGGAGGTCCCACACTCTGCCATCCTGGCCCGGTGACCAATCTGTTCAGAACCAAGACACTTCACCTCTGATCCTCACCACTGTCCGGCCCCACGGTAGGGGGAGGGGGGATTTAAAGAATGTACCCAGACATTAGTTTCAGAAGACATTGGAGATTGTTTGGACAACGCCATTTTGGAATCCATTCTCGTATATTAAGCCCCCCCCCCACCCGTTTTCATCATTCCATCAAGCATTATCTTTTTTTAATTTTGTTTTCAACATCTTGCAGACATAAAGAAGAACAACTTAACTAAAATCAAAACCTGGCACAACACTAAATGACAAAATATAAACAAATATATTAGTGGGACAATGCCCGATATTTAAAAACTGAAAATGTCAAGTTTTACGAAGCAATTTGCAATGGAGACACCTCTAAGGCACTCGTGTTATTAGTGAATGCATCTTCAGTAGGGGACAAGGGCAACGCCACAAAGTACAGGTAGAAGGACTGTAGACTGTAGACTCTGTCGTCTGTTCCCTGTCTAGGCCCAGATATCACCAAACATGTTATTACTATTATTAGGCCTATTGGCACCATATTTTCCTAATCTGACACAAACAGCCAGTGGGGGAACAGGGATGCGTCAACTCTCCAAACCCTGCATATGCATATCCATCATGGCTCTCACTAACACCAGTGCTTTTACACCAATACACAACAGAACAATTACAAATACAAGGAGGAGCAATCAATCCAACAATAAATAAATGCAGAATTAATCACATACAACATAACTATTCCCTGATTCCTTGACCTACGTTATGAGGCTTAGCAGTGGCGCTACGGCTAGCAGGCGTTCAATCTCAGCCTGACCTCCACAGACACATCCACAGCACTTTGTAACATGATGCTGCCATGCAGCTTAGATGTTGCTAGGCTCTCCTTCCATGCAAACACGATGAGTGCACTGACAGAACAGGTTCTTACTGAGGAGGGTGGGGGGATCATGTGAATCATGTGTTAAACACAGATCAAGTTTTGACAACAACATTAGGCTAATGGGCCTGACTGCTTTGGCGATGGAATCAAACCAAGAACACTTTAGAAAAAAATTAACTAACAAATTAACTAATTAAAACTAACAAGTTTTATATTTGTGACAAAGAAATAGTCATCCAGTGAAATTAATCGGAAGTATTTCACACACATTTCACAAAAGACCGTGGTGTAGACCTGTCATCTACCAACCGAAAGGTGCCTTAAGTGAGTAATAAATATAATAAAAAGAACCGACCTCTTCACACACTTCTCGCGCAGCAGCAACGCTGGGCTCCTCCTCCGGCTCCATTCCCCCTCCGGGGACGATCCACTTATCGGGGTGCCGACTGCTGCTCACCAGCAGCACCTTCAAGCATAACAAACAGCACCGCTCAAACACTGGAGCGTCTCCCAGCCCTGTCGCTGTGCATCCAACAACCACACATAGACCAGCATCTACGAGTAAGCCCAAAAAGGCAGATTATGACTACTGATTGAATAACTAGGGTATTTAGCAATTATTGCAGACTTGTAGGAAGTAACCGTCCACTGGTCACGCCGATATTGTTTTATTTGACAGCTGGAAGGTGTTTCGAAGAGGGTTGTATAACTAAAATGGGTAGTTATTGGGTCTCTAACGTCATTTAATTTTGACCCTAGCCAAGACACAGCACTTTCGTACGTTTGAGGTTAATCAACCAGAAACATGGAGTGATACAACATACAGTCCACCTCCAGCTACTACTTGAGCCAAACGGCTAATGCCAAATAGCTCACAGGCCAATATTAGCTCTGACGTTATCCATCTATAAAATATATATGTATATAATATTATAAAGATACACACACACACATATTCGTCATATATATATATATATATATATATATACATACATACATACATACATACATACACACACCCATACACGTTTAACGTTAACGTAAGACATCTGAGAACAAATAACGGTACGTAGAGAGGAAAGTCTGTTATAACGAAACACAGCCAGCAGCACTGTGATGACTGGGATGGCTAGCTAGCATTAGCATGTAGCCTTTGGTTGACAGGCGGACTCAGTGCGTCCAATGAGTCTCTTAGCATTTGACTTGGCTACAGTATCTTACATAACCCATGGCTCACTAGGGATAAACTGAAACATACTCTTACAAAACCTACATTGTCAAACCCACAGCGTTACAGCCGCCCTTGTCAACGAGGCACAAAGCACAAATTGTGGTGAACATTTAGATTTTTCTGTGAGAAGAAGCTAAGGTCGCTAGTCGGGCCTGCTAACTCATCATGTAGCATCCACGGACTCACCTCCTCCTCGGACCCGCTCCTGAAGCACAGGCAGGCGGCCCGCTTCTTATAACCGTCTCCGTCGTACGTCCGGGTTTGGTTTGACTTTACCTTCATCATTTCAGGGTAGAAGTTAGAAAGTATTGCAAGTTAAACCCCGTTAGAAAGCTGTGAATGTGAGACGCAAAGTCCTCCGCTGGGGAACCTAGGCGTTTTTCTTAAAAGAAATAACTTCTTCTTCGCTTCATTTTCACAAACCTCGGCGCATCTACGGCACAGTCGCCATTACGAGAAGCCGCTACGACCACTGCGTAGCTGAACCTTTAATGGCAAAGACAGCGTAAGGAAGTTGCGCAGTCTGATTTAAAGAATTGAGCCATCGCCTGGTCAAACAACGCAATACCATACTTGACATGCTCCAGTTATTATTAACTTACCCATTACTTTTGCCTACATCAATCTAAGATTGGTTATTGTTATAATTTGTACTTAAAGACATTTAGGTAAGGAAAGTTAGATCGATATGGGTTGATAGGCCTAGTATTGCTTAATGGTTTAGAAAGTTGATTGGTTTAAACACTGATTCAGCACCTCAGGTAATGGACAGCGCCCACATCTATAGATGGTCCCATACAAAAGGGTGCCAATTAAGATCTGGATTAACATAACATTTATTTAAATATTCAAAGTTTCACTCAGAAAAAGGTATAATCATCATTTGTTAACAGAAAAACAATTATATTGAGCAAGTTTGTTATCGAGTTCTTCATGGACAAAAACATTGATATTGATATTTTATTCAAACTTTTATGACTAAATGTTTATAGGTGATAGGGTTGATTGAGGGTTAAGCTTATATTTCAACATTGTAAATAAAATACTCTTTACAATGACAATGATACAATAATGTTACTTATTTGTTTTAGCACTCTATCTAATGAATTTTAATATTTGTATTTTTTATAACTAACTTTGTTGATACAAACCTTTTGTATCCTTCTTCCCCCTAAGAGCCATCGGGCTCCTGTTAATATTCAGGAGGAGCAGATGAGGGCTTTAGACAATTAATACGAACTTCACGGGGTAACTCTCAAGGGGCTTGAAGTATGTCCAGTCGCTAAGGCAACCCATCATGTGGCCAACTATTCACGCAGTTGCTATGCATTGTTCAGATCGACAGAGGGCGCTCAACCCTTTCAGAACAACCGTGATAGCTGGAACAGTACGGGGTATCTGCGTACTAGGCCCTGTACGTGAGAGCGGTATCACCATTCAAGTATTTAATCTACACACATACACCCAGGTGTTATAGAAAGGGAATGTTTGATAGTTATATCAATAAAACGATATATCTGTGGTCATGATGTGTACACGGAAGAAGATAACACGGAGAAGCCTTTTGTGGATGATTAGGATCACTATTTTAAAACAAACAAAATTACAAATTAATTAAATAATTTAAAAAATGAATACATTTAAAAAACAGTGCCATAGAGCAGTGTACAATCTGTCAGAGAAATGTTTTAATGTTAATCATGACAAATTGACAAAAATAGATATGACCCTCGTAATATAATATGATATCTACGTACATAGAGGAGCAGCATTCAGCAGAATTTGTATTTAGAGTACTCCACAAATATTAAAACGTGTCTTTATCATTATTTCTCTCTATTTAATGCTGTCACTCTCTCCAATAACCCAAAATAAGCCGTTGGTGCAAGAGAGAACAAACACAGATACTGTCATCCATCCAGTTTATATCAGTTTTAGTACAGATCCTATCTCCTGCTGCTGCTCTGAAAATCGGACTTATAGGAAAGGTGCAGTTATTCCTTTATTTATGTAATTATTTATTTCACACAGCAACAATGAAAATGGGCCCTAAAACACCTGATTCCACATTACTGTTCACACACACAGATGGGTAAATAAGACGATGGCATTGATCAAGTTCCAGCGCCCCTCTCACCTATGCTACTGTAGGGTAAATATTTAATGAAGGAGTGATGCTTCGTTTTTCTCCTATACTAACAAATGTGAGTGATTGTGAGGAGCATGATGTTGGACAAATAGCAACGCAGCTCACAGCCTTTTCCTTTGAATGAGTCTTGCTGCTTTGATCTCAGGCTTACTTCAAAGAGAAGTCGCATGCCAATCAAAGGGAGGCTCGGAATTACAATGGAACTGAACTTTCCAGCTTGGGAATGGTTACAGTTAAACTGTAAGAATGTACACAGTCACTATGGAAGGGAAAAATTAGTCTTCTCTGGATTATTAAGTAGCATCCTTTGTTTCTTCCTTTGTTTTGCTTTTTTGGGGGGCTTATAAACGCATGACTCATGACTGAAACTTGATTATGAAAGGTGCTAAATTAAATTAGCCAACTGCTACCCTTCAATATCCCTTCAGGGTTGTGTGATCGCTGTGTTATTTGGAAACGTCTTAGTAGCTTCAATTTGGCGTATACGTTTTTTCATTGTTTGTGCGGAAATTAATTCTGAAATCATCAGTCATTCCCTGCTAAGTGTGATTGGTAACAGATTTGTACTCATAATAACATCATCAATGTGAAATACTCTTGATTCTGGCACTATTGGTAGACTGTGCTTGTAGTTCAACCTCTACTACAGTTGAAATTAGAGCACTAATTTCAGCATCAACATTCGTACCATTTGGTTTTGATTTATACCTGCAAAGACGTGTAGCAGTAACAGTCACTCAACTACAAGGAAGCTAGTTTACGAATGACTGAATGAAGAATGAATGACGCTAGCCGATTTTGATTTTTTTCTGCAGTTATTACAATTTTCCTGAGTTTCTCCTCATCTTGAACACCCTATCAACCACGCTGCGCCGTCACAACCCTACACCTTTGAAAAGCCCATTGAAAGCCATCTATATCCACGATCAGGCAGCGAGTGAAAGAGCAGGCTTCTGATCATTTATCAAACTTGTATGGTCATCATGCGTCAGAATGCTGACCCCTGTGCCGTTCTAGAACTGTCTTAATGAAAGATGAAATGCCTCCACGTCGCGAACATTAGACCACACGGCCTTTCAATCTCGTATCCAATCTGCCGATGTACTGAGGTGACCTTTGAAAGTCGGTATTTGACATTACGTTTGCTGCCGACATTATGTCCTCACACTAACAAACCCAGTAACACATAAAAACAAACAACGCAATATACAAACAAACAGGCAAGAAGCATTTTTATCCTCATCCAATTGCACCTCGTTCATCGGTTTTAAACTTTTTAAGGCGTTGAAGTTCTGAGCATTACTTTCACTGACTCTTAGACCAATATATTCTCTCTCTCTCTCTCTCTCTCTCTCTCTCTCTCTCTCTCTCTCTCTCTCTCTCTCTCTCTCGTATTGATATTCTCATCCCTTCTTCAGTAGTTAATCCCCTGTGTTTCTTTGTTATGTATTATTTGACATCAATAACTTGTTCAATTGTGCAAAGAGAGTATTTCATGGTTTTAATTGTATTCAGCCACATAGCGGATATTATCAATTCCAATTTGGAAAAAAAACAAAAAGGTAAGTGAGTTATCTCATGGTTTGATGAAGAATTGTTGTGTAATGGATATTGACACATGGAGCGATTTCTTCACTGAACTCCTGAGTCTTTTTAATTGCACATGGCACAGAATTTTTATCCAGGTGCCTCCTGCCAATATAACTCCTCATAACCGTGATTTAGATGGATATTGTTTTGGAGCCGGTGTCCGATACCAAGTCAATTATACAAACGGACAGGT
Source organism: Molva macrophthalma (assembly GCA_027123675.1). Lineage (NCBI taxonomy): Eukaryota > Metazoa > Chordata > Actinopteri > Gadiformes > Lotidae > Molva > Molva macrophthalma. The sequence goes on along the minus strand of JAOPJO010000025.1, from coordinate 3,479,177 downwards.
TGCATCAGTTCGTCTAATGGGGATTTATGCCAGAGCCCCAAAGACCACTTACCGCTTGTCAATTTGCAGCAGACGGATTGGCTGTGCCTGGCTGGGAGGCAAGACCCTATAGGCCGGCCTGACACCTGCCTGGCTGGAGACCAATGATGTGACAGCACTGTGAGCAATGAGGCAGAAGGACGGGGCCTATGTTGGTCATGCTCCTGATTAGGAATTGTTGTGTTTAGTACATGTGGCTGATTTGAGATGGCTCTGATGGAAAGATGTTAAATGAATCGTAACCTTTACAAAGGGCATGTTTGACTTTGGCTTAATGTATAGTGCCCCCATGGCAATGTCTTCCGGTTACATATATCGAAGTCTAATCAAACCTTTCATCTGGATAGTGCAGTGCAATGCATAGGGCAATATTATTAACAATTCCAGAGTACAAGGACACCCAGCGATGTTTCATGGTCTCCTTATGCCTCTTTGAAAGAACCACAATTATTTCACTCAGATCAGTAGTATTTCAGTCCAGCGTGCACATCCACTGCTTGACCTACTTCACTGATGCCAGGAGCACACTGCACCACTCTCAAAATGGCTTTACTCTCATTACAAGGGTTTCATTCATTCTTGTAATCCCTCGTCTCATCAACGTTGCGCTGCACACACTTCACAATCAAGCATGGTATGAATTTATCAAGTATGATTACATCTTCCACCTGGAGTTATCCCCCATAAGGAGAATCTGAGACGGTTTATTTTTTATATTAGAAACTGAGACTACAAACTGTCTATTGCTCAAATCAAATCTTACTGGCAATTGCACATTGCTTTTGTGTGTCCATGAATGTAGTGCATGCTCTGAGATGGTCCAGTCACGGCTCATGGCTCAGAACTGCTATCAACTGGGGTGATCTGGGGCCCAGATCTGACATACGGTTTCTGTCTCAATCACACAAACGTCTCCATCTCTGGCAAAGAAACCAGGACGAATAGCATCTTGTGTGATTCGAGGATAATCTGAGCGTCATGCCTTGAGACTAAAGATTCAGCGCAGAAGTCAACAGGGCTCTCCCCAAAACTGGATGGAACCTGACCGAGACGCAGAGGAGTTTATATCTCCGGAAGTAAAAATAAATACCACTCGTGTGAAGTAAATTATCTCAGAAGGCTGAGCAACGGAGGGTTTACGCTGAAATCAGGCCCTGTCTTCCCGTGACTTCAAATCGTAAACCTCTAGCCCATCCAGAGAGAGATGCACTCAGCTGGGTTTGGTTTTTGAAGCCCAAAGCCTTGTCTGTCCTTGTTTGCGTGAGCCGATAATGAGCAATGAGGGGCATAGATGCAGAATGATTTATGACAGGGGGAAACAGAGTCCTGCAATGGTAAGCCAAGGGTTATGCCCCGGTAATACAGAGTGCTATAATGAGGACCCTATTTGCTGTGCATGTATGGGGGCTTGACCCTTGGTGGCTGGATTGTAATTTGATTCACAAGATGGGTTTCCCTGTTCGGTAGGGAGTGGAGAAGAAGGAAACTGCATGGTTGGCTGATAATGATTTGAAAAGGAATCAAATTCAACATCTCCTGTATTCATTTCCCCTAGGTCCGTCTCCTCGCCCCTCTGTCATCACACCATACTCATACTTTATCAATATACCATTGTATGAACCAAATAGCGGTTTTGCGAGTGTGTTTCGTGCTAGACTGAAGCTGCAGTTGTAAGCAGTATATCATCGCTGACGCTAACCATTGGTATTCTGCTGGCATAGTGTAGCTTCATGACGCCAAGCTACGCTGTTAAAACAGCAAGTGTGGCTTCATAAATGCACCTCCTACATATCGGCAATCAAGAGCACGCTCACCTTGAGCAGCTGCTACACCAGCGAATGGAACGAGCCCCACCTCAGCAGGCAGCTTACATGCTGCAGCTTTGGCCCAACTCACAATCTGTTTAAATATAACGGGGTGGTGTGTTGCCAGACAGACAAAAAGAAAAAACCAAAAGTTGAGGCTTATGAGGGCACTTTATGGTGGTCATTAAGGACTCGAAGGCCACTGCAGATGCTGTGATGCTAGATGTGACCTAATTAAGAGCCCACCGTGTAGCCAATATAACTGTAGCAACATGGGCCTGGCTTTTAAAGGCCTATATGCGATGTCAACAGATGACTCGGAAATCGTCGCATATGTGATGGAAAGCCAAAGTAATGTTAGTACTGAGAGTGCACAATGTCCCAGTTTGACAGTGTAATTACAGCCAGTCTATCTCCCTATACATTTACCACACCCTACATCATGCTCTCTCTCCCTCAGTGTGTGTGTCTCTCTATCTGTCTTACTTCACACACACACACACACCATCTGTCTGCAGAGTGGGTGCTGCATCTATAATATCTGACCACATGGAGCTGTCATCCTCTTCCTCATCACAAACACACACACACACACACACTGTATACACAAACACAAAGCATCCACACACACATATTGTATACACACATCCTCCCCACCTGCTGTGTGTGTGTGTGTGTGTGTGTGTGTGTGTGTGTGTGTGTGTGTGTGTGTGTGTGTGTGTGTGTGTGTGT
>JAOPJO010000025.1:3292840-3306763 GCA_027123675.1 Molva macrophthalma | reverse complement strand
CAAAGTGTTGCACTCGGTTTGTTTCACTTCATGGGTCCGGACTCACAAAGTGTTGCACTCGGTTTGTTTCACTTCATGGGTCCGGACTCACAAAGTGTTGCACTCGGTTTGTTTCACTTCATACGTTTGGACTCACAAAGTTCAAGTTGTGCTCCGTTTGTTTTATTTCACACGTAAAATAAGAAAGATAAGAAAGTGCAGCACATATATTCCGCCCGCCCCAGAGTTTCAAGTTATTTATTTTTCTTAATAAGCTAACTGCCAGAGTGGTGTACATGAACATTTTACTTAAGTAATAATAAAAATAACAAGTTGCTTTTCAGGGCACTTTGCATAGTGAAAGTGTGTGTGTGGGGAGGGGGGTATTTTATGTATATAGCAGATTTAAAAGCCAACCAGGTTGGAGTGGTCGTGCTGAACAGCCAATGAAAGAGCAGCTGGGATTCACTGAGGAGGGCCACGGTCTGAGCAACGACGAGGAGAGCTGCCACATGTAGATTTATGTTTGATAGCCCTCGTTTATGATTTGTACTTCCAGCTCCGCGTATCACACAACAACAACAACAACAACAACAAGTTCTACAAATTGCTACAGCGCAGGGGCAGAAAGACTACATGTGCAAAATCATTAGTTATTAGCAAATGTACAGCATGCTATTTAACACTTGAGTGGTTTTAGGAAATGAAACACTATCCTTCATTTGGTGGACGTATTTTCCAGTCGGAGAGAATCCATCGGACAAGCCTCACACAATTTATTAAACGAATTCTGCAACACTAGTTTTCGAAAACACCTATCATTTGGAAACTGTGTTTCCTATATCCATCTCGATTATTGTAACACAGACCGGGATATATATCACGGTCATTACACATCAGACCCCCTCTCTCTTTCCAGCGCCCCTTTATTTTCTCTTCTCTCCTACTCACCCTCTCTCCCCTACTCTCTGCCCCCTCTCTCTCCCCTACTCTCTGCCCCCTCTCTCTCCCCTACTCTCTGCTCCCTCTCTCTCCCCTACTCTCTGCTCCCTCTCTCCCCTACTCTCTGCTCCCTCTCTCTCCCCTACTCTCTGCTCCCTCTCTCTCCCCTACTCTCTGCTCCCTCTCTCCCCTACTCTCTGCTCTCTCTCCCTCTCTCTGCTCTCCCTCTCTCTCCCTCTCTCCCCTACTCTCTGCTCCCTCTCTCTCTCCCCTACTCTCTGCTCTCTCTCCCTCTCTCTGCTCTCCCTCTCTCTCCCTCTCTCCCCTACTCTCTGCTCTCCCTCTCGCTGTTTTGCAAAGCACAACAATCCAAAAGCAAACATGTTTTCATCCTTCACCAAACAAACCTGTGTTCTAATTCCAGTACGGATAAATATCATGTCTGAGACTGTATCATTGACACACTCAGGGATTTATAGGCTATCTAGTCAGCGGAATAAATTGACTGACGTGATGCGCTGAAAAACTTGCATTCTCAGCTCTCCTCCTCTGACAGATTCAGGCTTCCTCAGGTAGGTATCTGTCTACAGAGACGGCCCGCCTGCTTGCGGACTATCTTTCTAATGACGGCCGCTTATGGCCCGACTTGCTCAGCAGGTTGTGAAAGCGCTATCTTAATGATGTTGGACCTCATGAGAAGCATCAAGCTGACTGCTGTGTTTGCTGTTGATAACAAAAGGATAACAGTAGAGGACGTGTATCTGAGGCTAGCCCAGTGCTTTGGATGTTCGACTCCCAGCCCAAAGGTTCCGGGTTCGATCACCGGTGTCTTTATTGTCTGCCGGTAGACATCCTACGGCCCTTTTCCATTGGCACTTTTGGCGGCGCCAGGTGAAACCAGGCCGCATTGATTTAAGTTCCCATTTCCTTTTCAAACGCGTCAGGTGGCACCGAGTCGAGCCCAAGATGGACGACCTCCAGAGTCGGGCCAAAGCGCTCCCGACCCGTCTCCAAGTGGGCTGCGGGGACGTCAGCTACTTCCTGTTTGGAGCAGGAAGTTATGAAGGGATATATATATATATACACAACGTGCGTTCTTGTGTCTGAGACGCATGGCCAGGCACACGGAGCCTGGCTAGAGTTCTCAACAGCTTGGTTCGTTGTTATTCGTCGGTTCCTATAACTATACAGGCGCCGAGTTAAAAAGATAATGAAGGTAGAAGGAATTGCACAGCGGTGATTTTGGTTTGACGATATTAGTTTGCAAAACTAAAAAGCTGGTTGAAAAAGGACAGATTTTGTTCAGATTAGTCTTGTTCTAAAGACTCAACGCCTTTTTTTCCTAATATCAAGGACATCGTGTGGCAATCAGGGAAATATGTGTGAAACATTGTCCAATGTTTAATCAGGAATAATATGAAATAATGTGTCCTCAATGAGCTGCTGAGATTAGAAGAGGGAATATTTAAAGTAAAACTGAATTCATCATATAATTGGGTGGGTTCCGTCTGTCTGAAAGAAACCAAATTAATTCTTAAACGAATCAATCACATTTCACCACGGGATACAACCCAATGCACTAAGTTGTTGTGTAATCGACGGAAGACAAGCGCGTCTTCACTTAAAGACAGCCCTTCAAGCGGTAGTCCTGGTAACGGAGATGCAGACACTTCTGTCGCTTCGGACAGAAGTGTCTGCTAAATGACAAAATGGTAAATAGCATTGTTGTTATGTGCATATTTGCTAATTTCTTTCCTTGCTTGAGGCCACATTTCTTTCTGTTGATAAGGACAACATTTACGATTTTTGTTATTTTTATAATAGCAGTGTAAAGGGCAGAGATGCAGAGCTGATAGCAGGCGACATTCTGTCCTGATGGGCCGGCCCGTTTACAGGGTCTACACATTTGAATAAGCACCATTTGTCATTGTCATCCAGAAAAAATGTCTGTCTGGCCCAGACATCACACCCCCACCATCGCCACCCAGTGCCCAGGTCTGGTGGCTCGCTGTCAGGGTTTATCTGATCGGCCCTAGCCAATCAGCTTCCACGGTCTGGGAGACAACGAGGAAGTTAAGGCCTGATGGCTCTACATGCTGGGACTCTGCTGTCTGGCCGTGTGTGTGTGTGTGTGTGTGTGTGTGTGTGCGTGTGCGTGTGCATGTGTGTGAGTGTGTGTGAGTGCAAGTCTGTGAGTGTGTGTGTGTGTGTGCGTGAGATATAAATAAAGCGTAAGTGTGTATTTATATGTGTATATTTAAGTGTGTATTGGTGTGACAGTGTTTTTGTGTGTGACATGTATTTTGTGTGTGTGAGAGATTGTTAGTTTGTATTTGTGTTTTTGTCTGTGTTTATGAGATAGACAAAAAGCGTATGTGTGTTTATGTGCGACATGTAGTTTGTGTTAGAGAGAGAGAGAGAGGGAGAGAGAAGGAGGGAGAGGGAGAGAGAGTGTCAGAGAGAGAGAGAGGGAGAGAGAAGGAGAGACAGAGAGCTAGAGACTGAGGGAGCGAGAGAGAGATAGAGACTGAGGAAGAGCGAGAGAGATAGAGACTGAGGAAGAGCGAGAGAGATAGAGACTGAGGGAGAGAGAGAGAGAGAGATAGAGACTGAGGAAGAGCGAGAGAGATAGAGACTGAGGGAGAGAGAGAGAGATAGAGACTGAGGAAGAGCGAGAGAGATAGAGACTGAGGGAGAGAGAGAGAGAGAGATAGAGACTGAGGGATAGAGAGGGAGAGAGAGAGACTGAGGGATAGAGAGGGAGAGAGAGAGACTGAGGGAGCGAGGGAGAGGGGGGGACTGTTATTAAGTGAATGTCTCTTCGTATGGTCAGCCGAGCAAGCTGTCTGGAGGGCAGAATTCATCCAAGCAGCATCGGGGGGGGGCATCGCTGATATTTGTGTTGCAGCGTCGATGCCCTATAAAAGTTGTGTCTGACGGGTGTTACACTCTAAGGTGAGAGGACCCCTGGCCCCTACCTCTCCGGCCCCTGTTACTTAGAAGATATGGTGCTTCACCCCCCCCCTGCTCCCAAACTCTCCTCCTTATCTCCAACTTCACAATGGCCCACCTTTGCTCCATCAAATCCTCACTCTGCCCTATCAATCTTTCTCTTTCAGCCTTCTCCACAAAGCAAACATACATCAACTACAGCAACCATGCAATCTAGTGGGGGGGCGAGGGAAGGCCGGACGCCGCCATTGTCAAGGATTCCACCATTCTGACCGTGACAACGTGTGTGTATGGAATTCTAAGCAGCCAGGGAGAGTGTGTGCGTGGCGGGCGCGTGCACGTACGCGTGCGCCGCTGATGATGGCTTTTCCTAGGACCCAACGTGGCAAAGGATTAACAACGGAGAAGTGTTTTGAAAGAGAGGGGCCGTGAGAAAATGTTGAGGCTCCAACTTTGACTTGATAGCGGCCAAGGGACAGAGGAAAAGAGGGAAGCTGGACGTTTTTAGGTGTGTGCGGTTTGTGTTACGGTTCTGTATGCATCGGGGGGGGGGGCGAGACGGCTCCTCTGACCTCGAGCGACCAACGGCTGACGATGAGGAAATGTACCGGTGTGTTTGAAGTTGTCTGCAACTTTTGTTATGATTATCATTCAAATTCTGAGAGAATGAGTAAGTCCAACACATAGGGCATGAAAACGCAGTTTATGTGCAGTTTTTAAGGAGGGTTGGTTTACTTTTGTTTCTGAATGTTTTTTTTCCGTTACAAACGTCATTCCAACAGAACCCCTTCTTTGTTTCAGAGTTAATTTTTTTGCTTTTCTCTAAACGGTCTGTGATAGGTTAACAAAAATGAAGACTTTGAAAATTATAACAAGAAAAAAAAAGAGAATAAATCTGCTGATTTTGAGCATGCCGGTTTGAACACCCTGTGTCGTGTACTAAAAAAAAATTGTAAACAAAAACAAAGAAAAAAAAGTTGGAATGCGTTCAAACTCTGTTCCAGTGTTGTTACAATTGTTTGGGCCGGAGCCTACTGTATGTTTAAAATTGGTCCTAACTGGTGAAGGTCAAATAGTGATTTTTGTTATTTTTCTGTTTGTTTCTGTGTGCTACAGTGAGGCCATGATATGTATTACCAGCTAGCCAAAGGCTGCCACTGCCCTCCGCGTTTGTGCTTTGAATCGGTGGCCCACGGCTAAAGCAAACAGAACTTCTTACCCCCAGACCAAACTCTAACTCGTCACCCCAGTGTGAGCCACCCCATCACTGCCACCAGCTGTCTTCTAGGTCACAGATAAGGGACAGTTCCATTAGGGTTGGGGATTAAGATGAAGTGAGCGCTTGAGAGCGGATCGCGCGATATCCTCTGAAGGTGATCCATTACGGAGCAGCGATCCAAACGACATTACCTCTTCTTCTCAGGCATCGCCCCCCTCTCCCCTTCCTGTCTCCACAGCCGGAGTACGGACGTCGCGTCATCGCTTGTCGTTAAGTGTAAACCGCCATCGTTAAGAGTAAACACTAGCTCACGTCCGTAGGTCCATGACAATGATCAGAACGGGTTAGCGGAGTTCCTCATGCATATTGTTGTAGAAGACATAAAGATATCGAAAATATCGGAAGCGGAAGAGCGAGGGAGCCGCAAAGGCACGTTGCGCAAAAGTTAAAACATGTATCGTAAAAGTCAATATTACTAACTTTCCATGATCATGAAATAACCGATAAATGGAAGACTCAAGTCATTCAATGTCTTTAGGAAAATCGCATACTGGAAACTTGTACAAGTAAACATTACTAACTAGCCATTACAATGAACTGAAGAGACTATGGGATGATGTAACGCATAAAGTCACCAGAATAAACAAGGTATTCAATGTCCTCTGGAAACGAGGAAGAGAGAGGAAATGTTATCATGTAAAGTAAACTCGGATGTTTCAGTGAGGACCGTCTGAGGGCCCATTGTGTCGTGACTCCATGCTGCTTCTCATGCTCCCCTTGTACCCCTCAACACCGTGTTGCAGATGAACAAAAAAAGATCTAAACGGCCTCCTAATGTGTGTTATTAAATAGACAATGTCGCTTTACGTCCTGACATATTCTAAACTAAGAGGGAGGGAAACTAAAAAAGAAACCAGTGCCTGGCTACCTGATGATGATGTGTTTGTAAAACCTCATGAAATCTAACAACTTGTGTGGAGCATGTTCAGTTTTTTCTTTTTTTATACCTTTTATTTCTATTAAAAACTGTTTTCAAACGACATAGTCCCCTTTTTTTGTTCCGTTTCATGTAAGGTGTGTGCTTCTTTTGAAATGTCCTCGTACCTTGATTCAACGACCATACGAAGACGCAGAAATCTAATGTTTTGTTACATGCAAATCAGGTAAACCAATGGAAAAAGAAATAAACATACCATGCTACATCTCCAAGTGTTGTTCTATTTTAATGGTGCGTGCACATGTGTAAACGCTACAGGCCCGCGTGCATCTCTGTACGATGCGCGCGACCCTCCAGAACAATGGCTCCTGGTCCGCCATGATGTGCTAGCAGAAGATATCCGATAATAGCAGGTGATTGTGGGAAGAGGCCTAGCATTACACAAATGAGCGGTTATTCCGAGCTGGGATCCCCTGACCCGCAGGCCTGACAAGAACCCGCTCCCAGCGGTCTTCTATCTTATTACCACGCCCCTTTGATGGAGGGAACCCACAATACAAATGGCTGAATAACAGGGTTTACATAGCAATTATGCTAAGTGTAAGCACAAGTAAAACAACTACATCTCCATGAAGCAGTGAGGCTGGAGAGCAGCCGCCAGAACCACAGCGCTGTTTCATAAAGCGCCGCAAGATCAAGTTCTCTGTTTTGGTTTTAATCGTTTTAGTAGGTCGTCTGTGATCTTCAATGTAGCGTTGTTTGCCATGTTGTCAGTGTTACTCAATAAGAGAGGCAATGTAGAAAGAAACGGGTAATTCCTAGGTTTTATGACCGTCTCCGCCAACCAGTTTTGTTTTAATCTTGTCATGTTTGAGTTGTAGCTGAAACAGTGTAATCACTCATGCTGTAAACCTTCAGTATCTCAAACGGTGAGACTATACAAATAAGACGGGCTCTTTTACACGCATTTACTTATCATGTTTTGGGAGATACATATTATAGCCAAAATGTTCAAAGTATGATAAATGTGCTTGCCAAAGCTTTTGAAAAGTCTTATAAGACATGTGCCAGAGCAGATTATTTTTCATAGTTCTCTTTTCAAGTTGTGCTTATTTAATTTGAATTACCCTTCATCATGTTTTTATTCAGTTCCACTGAAAACCCGTTGCAGCACTTTGGCAGATGAAGACACATTAAATCCCCGGGGAACAGGACATAATGTAACAACCACAAGATGGATGCCTTCAGGGGACTGTTCTCAACATTATGAAGAAGAACCTTCTCCTGCTCATGTCTTTAGGGTACTGACGCAACTTTGGAATAGGCATGAATAAACCAAAATCAATTCCCAACCCAATTAACTTTAATAACGGTAATTCATTTTATGAATCCTTTCATATTCTGAGTTGTTAGCTCTTAAAAAATCGTTTAGTCAACTCTGAAAATATAATGCATTAGCACCAATGGGATCAAATGCAATGATCCAAAACCATTAATATCACCAACAATGCTACAAAAAGGTGTTGCTTTACACGTCTAGATTGCAATTCAATTAGAAAGTCCACCAAACAGACTCCAACTCAACACTCCACACTGCGACCTTTGGGTCCCATATGTAACCAAATAATGTGCAGTTCAACCATAACTTTTCAGTAAGTCTCACAGTGTTTGACCTCCAATTAACCCACGTGTGCTCCTAGGATAATTAGATGCACAAGTAAGTCCACCTGGGCAGTCACCAGCAGTTCAAATATAGTCTGAACCCTTGAGGTTTTCATGGCAGCTGTCTCTTTCCAGCTGTTGAGTTTGTGCTTTTTGTTTTGTTTTGCTGCGCCAACTTGTGATTGTTACGGAACTGCAGAATGTACGGTCCCAATGGTAGGCTCCAAAGGGCCAATCAACGACCTTGATTAAAAGGTTCAGATGACCATGATCACCGAATCAGAAAGAGAAAACAAAAATAATCCAAATCTTGCAGTAACAAATTTGCTTTAAATGCACCAGTAGTCATTTCATTGGACCAGTACTAATTTCATTGCACATAAGTCATTTCATTTACTGTTTTTCCCTTCCAACACATAACCCCTCTACTTCACAGTATACGGAGATAACTTCTTTCAGATATTTCTACATCGATTTTTTATTCATTTTCTGGCTAATAAACTATTCTATGGCTTATAAACAAATTGTTGTGCTTCACTTATTCATCATCCAATTTGTTAGAGTTGCAGATCTGGAGTTGGGAATCTGATTTGGTAGCATAAATGCTACTAGCTCACTGTTTTAGCGATGTTATTCTCTGAAATTTAGAGTTGCGTTAAGGCGGAAGTATAATTAGCGATTTCTCACAACTTTTTCCTGCTTTCCCTTGCACCAGGTGATGGTTACAAGTAAATTTGTATCTTCTATCTACATTCTCCCAAGGGTTAGCTAGCTATCCTCAGAGCCCAATATTATGTATCTGGACCTTATATTTGTGAATCTACAGTTGATTGATTTTGGGATAGTATAGCTATGAATTATATATTTATATAACTTATACAGTATAACATATACAAAAGATATTTAAAAATATATAAAAATCACTCATTATTGTTATATTGAATCTTTTTTTTTTACATAATTGAAGGATTATATTACCTCTGATCATAACCTCTGCATGGCAACATAAAATAAAAACATCTAAGTAGACTTCATGGAAGAATTAATTACGGGGAAACAGCACAACTCCTTACGTGGGTGAAGTGGGTCTCCATTAGGGTCGTCAGGGTTCTGGGAGACTCAAGAGAGCGGACCGAAGCCCCCCTGAGACACCGTCCTGGATCAACCCATATCCTGTAGTCTACCAGCCTATGGGAGGGCCGAACCTCAGTGTGGCCCATAGGCCGCATGGTCAGCTTTATTTTTACGTTTGTATTTCTCCTTCCAAGCAAAGGCAGAAGTGATCTGCGATATGTATACAGCCGACAGCCATTACTGATCTGTATCTTAATAAAGAAATCTAACATCATAATTGAAAAAAATGCCGGCACACACACACACACACAAACACACACACAAACTCACACGGCTGCTGTTGCTGGTGACACCGGCGCTCCTAGGTTAAGAAGTTAGTCTAGAGGGTTGTTCCATTAAACCAGACACAATGTGTCTACAGAAGCCAGACATGAGAACACGCTTTTCCCAAAAGAGAAAGAATGATTTATTAAGATGACATTAAACCTCAACCGGAGACAGGAACTGAAACGTTCAAACACATTATTTCAGGTTGTAGATGTTCTCATTGTAGGAACCTGGCATCAGTTGAAAATAGGTTAATAAATGAGGTCTTCTTGTGTGCGTTTGTTTGTTTCTTCAGCGATGTGTAGAGGAAAGCAACAGCTCATATGGGATTATATGTGAAGTTGTTCTAATGTATTAGTGAGTAAGTACAAACTGGATTACTTTAGGGTACCTGATGAGAACAAAATAAAAGACCAGACTCACACATGCTAGGTTGCATCTAGAGCCAACAAAGACGTCTACTCACTCGCAGGTTTGAAGCAGCCAAGCTGTACCTGGGGAGATACACAACATTCATCTCCTCCAGATAAGAGATTTCACTCCTGTGGCTTGTCTATTCCTGAAGCCAGAACACCAAAACTTGGGAACGTTCATCAGGAAGCAAGAAAGACGGAAGTTTCCCATTTCTGAGACGAGAATGGCTTGAAAAATTTCTAAAGGTTGAACATCCTTACAACTATTACATCAAACTAGGCGCGACATCTGAGCTCTGAATTCTCTTGAGATGTACACACAGGAAGAGGCATGGAAACCTTCAAAGTAAAAGAGGCGAGATAAGGCTACGGTAAGATAATAATTCACTCTTCATTGAAAAATACTATACAATGCCCTTGATTGCCATACATCCATTCAAATGGGATAAAAGAAAAGAGTGTTTATCCAACCTCCATCCTCAAGCACTTGAAGGTACGTTGAGCATTACTAATATGTACATTTCTCCAGTCACTGGTGCTATGAACATGTTATAAACTGGTTATTTCTCCAGGCGCTGGTGCTATGAACACATTATAAACTGGTTATTTCTCCTGTCGCTGGTGCTATGAACATGTTATGAACTGGTTATTTCTCCAGTCGCTGATGCTATGAACACGTTATGAACTGGTTATTTCTGTGATCAGCACAAGAGCATGATGTGTCAGGACAGGTTTGGGTCAGGGATATTGTGTTTATTGTGGATATTGTGTGTGTATAGTGTTTGGTACGCAGGGCCTCAGTGGTCGGTTGTAATCCTCCCCAGAGAATGTGTATGGTGGAAGGCTGTCCCAAACGATAGGAAACTAAGACCAAGAGTTGTGCAACGTATTATTACAAAGACAACCATATTTCTACTACAGTTTTTTCTCTCTAAAAAGTGTTTATCTTTTGAACGACTTAATAGAAACGTTATACTGTGGTTAAAAATATGAATAGATAAGAAATTTGTTTCTTTAACACATTTATGTTGGTAGTAATGATCGTTTATGCTTATGGTTATTAAATATAGTAATGGTCCCTCAGGGATGCCTTGCATCAACTGCATCATGTTTGGCAAGTATAAATGTATATATTTGATAAACACAACTTAATTTAGTCCAAACCACATCACAAGTTTCACACGTTTTTGGAATAAATGATTAATAATTCGAAGGCGTTAGTAAGTTTGTCAAAAGACATGACCTTAGAAAAGGTGTTAATATCAATGTGTGGTTGCTTCAAGTGGCCTTCATGCGTTATTGAGTTTTGATCTTTAAAATTCTTGATTGAGGTCTCCAATACCACAGTAAACCTGGAATCCTAACTTTAAAGTGGGACCGTGACACTCTACCCAAGGGCAGACGGATGCCTTGAGTTACGATCAGTCGGTAACGGTCCAAGGGCACCAACAAACTTTATGAGCGTACAAATTCAGCCTCCTGCATCTTTCTGAATCAACTCATAATAAAGGTGGGAGCGGTGAAGCTCCCACCTGAATGCAGAGGGGACGTGTGATAATGAAATGTTATTAAGAGCCAATCAGCAGCCAATCAGAGACCCATGGTGGCCAGCCATTGATTGTCACCGGTCATTTTTTCCACTTATTTGTTCATCTGTGAGTTGAGGGAGAACAAGGAGGGGAAACGGCCCTGTATCCACTTGTAAGCCTGCTCATTCTCACTTCACGAAACACATTCTCACGTCACGCCACACATCCCCGGCATGATGCAGGTGTTACACATGAGCCTGGCCTGAATGGAGAGATAAAATAAACAGCTTAAAACAAGTAGCCAGTTCATGGAGAAGGTACTCATTGTAATGGAGGGCCTCTAGTCACTTAATCTGCCTCCAAGGTTGGAGTGAGCACACGCAAAACAAAGATGTACGCTGACTACAGGCTGTCCATCAATGACACACCTTGCCTGTAAAGGGTGCATAAAAAAAGTAATTCTGGTGTTAATTAATTCATTAATCAACTCAATTCAATACCAATTGCTGCAGAACGGACCAGGAACGGTGGCTGTTCTTTAATCCTGCAGAACTCCCAGATGGCCAGTCCATCCCTGTGGGGAAACAGAGGCGTCCGGACTGTGCCGGTCATGATTTGTTATTTGTTCTATCACAACTGGGGCAGGTCCTCCATAGGTGTCTATGCAGAAGTAGAATCACCCCATAATAACACCGTGGTCATGGAGCTGCACCACCATTCGACTGCTCAAGGGCTATCAAGTTCCGGCGCTACTCTCTAAAGCTGTGATTGTTTGGGAAAGTGTTTAATAACTTTTTTTCTTTTACCTGAGAAATGTTAGAAGTACATTGGATGTTTGAAGATGGGCAGGATAGTCTAGAAGGGGCTTAGGTGTTCGACTCCCAGCCTGAATGTTCTGGGTTTGATCCCTGATGTCCACAGGCGAGGCAAGCTGAGCAGGATGCATGAAACCCTACCTGCTCCTACTGACTCCAGAATGAACTTCCTTTTAGTCCCGTTGGTTAAACGCATCTGCAAAAATGACTTGTCAAACAGCTTTATTTCCTTTCTTTGAACCCGTATCTGTCAAATGAACAAGCCTCACTGATTTCTAAGCATCTCTTACATGTTTAAATTGTCATAATTGTAATTTTCTGATGTAAAAGCACTTTGAGCTGCATTTGTACATACGAAAGGTGCTACGAATAAAGCTTTATTATTGGTATTACTATAAATAGTAATGGTAATGAGTGACTTGTTCCATGCAGGCTCTTCAAATGTACCCAGTAAGTACGAGGCAATTTGAGGCCTCAAACAAGGGAGATAAAAACCCCTGGTACCAATCTTTGGTTGCATCATGCCCGGCATCCGTGTTATCTCCTCAAGCCTTAGTTTAAGTACACGGTCCACCCTTAACCTTCCAGCCTTCCTCCCGAGGCTGTCCACAGACACACAGCTTGAAAGATCTAATTTTGCTATGCTTAGAACACCTAATAGCGCCTACTTAACGGAACACAGTGGATTTCTCCAGTGTGAAAATGAAAAAGTCTTTGAAGTACAGATTCTCCACCATCCGTTACCTTTTACCGTGAACAAGGTGCAGACTACAGAGGCGACGGTTCTGCTGCTTCAAGATTCCAACACTTCCAACTGCTCCTGCCTTGGAGGAGACGTGTGAGCATGTAATATGCGGTAAGCAGCTGCTATCTGGCTGCCTCAGTGCACCCTGTGATCAAAGCCTGAAATATTCATTAAAGTTGTAGAACATTTAGGACATTCTGAGACATTGTTATGCAAAATAATAGCAACAGCCACGGCCCTCATAGAGAAAAGGACACATTAGAGACCTAGCCAGAGGAAACCATTGAGGAGTTCAATGCAATCTTTTCAGCTGTGTAATTGCGGATGGGGCGATTGCTCAGATAGAGGTTGAGAAGGTTTACCGCAGAAGCCTGAGGACTTCAAATGAGCCGCTGACACTATAACGTGAGCGGGGAGCGATTAGCCAGCCTTACCATGCGGGGGTGGTACCAAGCGACGTCCGCATTAATAGAGCGCAGGGCTGTCAATCACTCTGATCCAAATGGATGAAGAAGTGAAGGAAGAAAATGAGAGCGAGGCCATGCCCCCCCATCAAAGTCACCGGGAATAATTGCTAATGAGAGCCTACTGCCACTATTAAGCTGTGCACACTGGTTGTGTCATGTGGTACCACCCAGCAGCCACACAGTCTTTGTGGTGACAACCAGCAAGGCTTTGATCCACGCAATCTACTGTGAATCCAGTTACAGGTAGTGAATCCAAACACCGGTCCCCTTAACCCCTTGAGCAGGCATGGGGTTAAGGCAAGGTTATCTTGCTCAAGGATGCCGAGATATAGATTGCACACGTTGGGGATCGAACCGAGGAAACACTCACGGCTGTCTGGCTCTCATCCCACTAGACAATCCTGTTCATGATTGGGTGTGGGATGAGGTACGGCATATGGTGTACCACCGATGATGGTTTAAGAGAAATGAGGCTGTGCTGCACAAGCACGCTGTGAACCAGTCTTATGAGCGAACCGCTTTTTGTCAGGGAATGGCTCATCATGGGGGCGGTAGTACAAATCCCCCGACGGTAATCTCCACGGGCCTTTTCATACGAGACGGTTGGGCTGCCTTGACATAGTGTTGCGTCATCAAACGCGTTAGCTCCAAGAACGCAAAAGACACGCATTCATCTCCATCTTCACTCTTACAGGGGGGGGGGTTTCATTATAAAGGATTCGCTGCAGTAAAATATGACAACCCTGGATATAAACGCATCATGGTTGGGGTGGGGGGATGGAAAAGCTCGCGGGCCCCCCCCCCCCCCCCCCCCCCCCCCCCCCCCCCCCAAACAACTAAAAAAAAACCGAACCGACCACAC
>JAOPJO010000025.1:3269123-3279432 GCA_027123675.1 Molva macrophthalma | reverse complement strand
TTTTTGCAGACAGAAACCTGACAGTCACGTGACGTGGACGCAGGCCTATAGAAAAGAATGGGCCAAAAAAACGTAGGATTGTCACATTTTAAGAGCCGAGATCGTAAAACTACTAGGTTTTCCTCTGTGGACCAACGAAGTTCTACCATGTTTTGGTGTGAGACTGGGTTGAACAAAATCATGTTTCTTGAACGCTGCTTGTGGTTAGTATAATTGAATAAGCCTTCCAGCACAGCTTTGGTTCTCCTTCTGGATGCTCCTGCAGTTGACGAGTCGATACTGCATTTAAACAAGTGGTGCACTGTAACAGACCTAGTCGCTACTGCAGAAGAACTAGAGGACACTCCTAGTTAAACTAGGCACTGCAGTTGAACTTGAATTATTCTCCTTTAGCTTTCTTTACATGTGTACACCCTTCCCCTGATTATTATTCAAGGGTATTGTACACAAACTCACATTGGTGAATCCAAAAAGTCAGGTGGGCCGAGACTTGGTTGTATAATAAATTCAGGTCTTAATTAGCTTGTTTTTATCAGTACATTCTCATGCAATTGTCCCTGCATGCACTATCTTTTACATCAACCTTTTTTATTTTAATATATGCAATAGATACACAATACACAATGTCTTCAGACTGTAAAGTAGCAACAGTAAATTGGTGGTCAATTAAAAGGCTAATAAATGCCAAGTGTATTGCTAAATTTTTAAGCACATAAACATTTTCTGGGCGAAATCCCTCCCTGCATTTCAATATGTTGCGACCAGAATTACTGCCTTGAATATTTCACAAATGAGCTTTAACCCACGCACACGTTTATAATCCCATGGTGAGCCATACGTACAGGCAGCTCCTACTGCAACCTAACCATCCCTGGAAGGACTCTCCCCCCCCGCTGGGCTCCTTCTCGTCTTTCCTCCTCTGGGCCAGGGGCTCTGCCGTGGCCTTTGGAGGCTCCAGGATTAGGGGGTGTCGTGTCAAATACGGGCCCCTGAAGTCCTTTGAGCTGAGGACTGTGGCATGGGTTTATGCAAATCAAGCCCCGGTTCTTGATGCATAATGTATCCTGAAAGGCGTGCCACGCTCAGTAAAATAAAAGCTTTTACATGATGGGCAGCTTGTTTTCAGTCCTAAAAGTACAAATGCTATGCTATTCATCAGCTGTTGGGCAGATTGTGTTAATCCATTTATCACAGGTTGTTTTGTTCATCACTTCCTGGTGGTGTGAATGCCTAAACTAACGACTTATGTGAAAGCAAAGTAGAAAAAAGTAGATCTATTTACTGATGGCATAGATCTGTGTATAAGCTGAACTGCATCTCCAGCAACCTAAATAGTTTAACTAACGTAACCAAATGTGTTTTAGTATTTCTGAGTCGCCAAGTTTTACCACACATAACTGTTTAGTATTTCTCCTCAGCCACATACAGAAAAAGGGTCTAGGTGTTTTTAACAAGTGTTTGGTCTGATGGGAGATGCTGCACACCTTTCCTACTGCACTGTCTTGGGGGTGACCTCCACTGTTTGAATCATCGATCTGCGAGATGCCTGCGAAGCATCGCAGAAGCTTTAGCTAAAGTTTTATTTGAACTGTTCTGTCCTCCAAGGCTTTGAATAGTTTAACAGGCAGTTCAACTTCTCTTTATTCATCACGCTTGACGAAGACGGACAACTTGTTTTACTGATGAGGTAAAATAGAGAAAAACTACAGAAAGGAATACCGATGCCCATTTCATATGTTCACAAAAATACACATTATTCACAATAAATAAATGTATTTATCTACTGCATCAATGCTATAAAAGTACCTTGGTCTTCATTATAGAGCTCAACAGGGAGGTTCTCATTCATATTCTGAATGAGGATTTTGATTGTTAATAATTTCATAACCATCCAAGGTAAACTCACCACGAGCTATGAGACTGTGAAAATACGGTATATGCTCCTGTAGAAGCCACGAGTCTGTATGATATCAACGTTATTTTAAGAAAAGCATGTTTTATTCACGATGTCAGGGAGAAGCACTACACAACCCACGCTCCTAAGGTGGAACCTGTAACATCCTCTGTAACATAAGAGGAAGAGATACTGGAATAAATAAAGAATAATAAATAAAGATAAAGAACTAGAGGTTACATCACATGAACATAAATCCTGTTTCGTCAACCAATAATACTATAGAAACAAAAACCTGCAATTAAATCACTTAGTAAGCATCGTGCACTGCGCTGTCGCTAATGACAACAAAGGAATGCTTGATCCAATTGATCAAAAAGGACATCATGGCCATTTGACTGATTGCCCAAGAGCAGTCGGAGCCTGCTCTTGGGCAATCATTAGCCTACAGGGTGTGACTGTTTTTTTTATTTAGTAGCTAGTAGAAAGTCTTTTATGTATCAGAATATTACTGACATGCAATTACATCCTACTAGCACCATTATCACATTCTAGCGCAACAAAGCTAGCAATTAGAGCGCTATGGGGGGACATTTCCGGCGTGAAGCCGATTCCATGTGCAATTAAAAAATGATTTGTCCCATGAAATGTAATTTGTGCGCTTGCCAGATGTGACAGAAAGATAACAGAGCAACAAACTACGAGAAGCTTTATAGTGCATTACCAAGCGGAAATTACAATTATTTCACATAGTCTGTGAAATACAGATTTGATGTTTAGATTGAGATTCCCTATCAACACAGCGGATTAGTGTGGGTGGTCGCAGCAATATTTGCAAGTCATGCTCCTTTTTGCGGACGTGAACTCAAACGCAAACAGCAATTTAGGGTACAGCTTTTTTTTTTACAAAAGAGCTTATTATTAATGAGTATGAACCGCACAGTGTGAAATAAAAAGGCAGCTTAGTTATCTGTCGGGGATCCTACTTTGAATGACTAATAGCCATGTTACTGCCACACCCCCTGCCTTGGGTTATTGTGCTAGCAGTGTGCATACACCAGCACACAACATCAACAGGAGCAGCTGCAGTGTGTCTCCAGGGAGATCGTGGGGGACCCATGCTGGGCAAACACACTATCAGCCAATCACCCTGAACAGCTTTCCCACGTTCTTCTCTTGCGGGTATCTGTTGCAGTCTATGGCTACACGTTCACACGATGGAAAGCCTCAGCATGACGGTGAGCAGGGGAAGCTGTTAAAGTGATCTTTATTAGCACGTTTGAATAACTGTTACCACACTTCTTGCCATCTGCTGTTCAATTAGCTGGCGTTTGGCAGACTGGAAGTAATCAATAGCAAGATAAAGTAGTAGAAAAAAAGATATATATATATATATATATATATCTCTTAAATGTCTGTCGGATTAAGTTATTTTTTATTTGTATTTAATTTAAATTATTTAAATTGTGTTCATCGTTCCTGTTGTGTTTTTTCCCTTGTTAAACACTTTGTCTTGTGGTTTTAGCACAAAAATCCCTTTATCATGAAGCTTGCTCGATTGATTGATTCCACCTTTAAACTTTTAAACCCTTAAACCCTTCATGTCTCTGAAACCGTGATGAGACCACCGGACCTTCAACGGTCAACCCTGTCGGCCTGCGGTTCGTCCAGCATTCGCCTGTCCCTCCCCCACCTGTCCCTCCCCCACCTGTCCCTCCTCCAGAGTCGCCTGTCCTTCCCCCACCTGTCCCTCCCCAGAGTCGCCTGTCCCTCCCCAGAGTCGCCTGTGCCTCGCCTTATCACCGGATTTAACCAAGTATTCACTGAACATTTGCCAGGAAGTCAAATGTTTTTAGGAGGCCGGGGGCCGTGGCCCCGCCCTCGTACCTCCGGCCGCCCGGGTAATGCCCGGTGTCGTGTTTATGTGACTCCTCCAGCGCTTCTGGAAGCCCCGGGCAACAGGTGGGCCCTTTATGAGCGGAGGAGGGGTGTGGGCTGCAGCCAGACCATGGGAAGGGAGAGAAGGAGGAGAATGAGGAGGAGGAGGAGGATTAAATATATCCTTGGATGAAGTCGTCGAGTGAGCGCCAGCGACGTGTTCTTATCAAGCAGAGCGTGATAATATTGCAATAATTCCCCAATAATTGCCTGGCCTATTTTAGGTCTAAAGAGGATCTGGTAAAGGGAGTCTGGTTGGTCTTGGGTGTTTGTGGTAATAGAGATATCTCATTGGTCGAACCCCCGCCCCCCCCTCCCCACGGGGCACTGCGGGGGGGGAGGGGCTTAACACAGCTTAACCAGCCATATGGCTAACAGCCGATATGTAACCAAACCAGCAGAGTCTCTGAGTCAACTGGTTGAGTGGAGCTGGTGCAGCCATAAAGAGACCCACGTAGAAACTAGGCCATCGCTGCACCGATGTTAGCGAAGCAGGAAACCACACGCTAGTAAACAGTCTAGTCTGAAGCTTCAACATCTCATTTGCATCAAAACAAATAAGTGCAAATAAAGTTGCCACTCTGTGACTTCATTTTTTAGGATAAGTTAATGTGTGTGCAATTGCTATGTAATGAGTATATAATGAAGTACAAAGTTGCGGTCCAAGCGATTGTTGTAGTGTGAAGGTAACATGCAATTAAACGCCACACATAGAGTTTGATTAGACGTAAACTGTTCAAATGTCTGGTCAATTCTCAATTAACATGCCTGCCACTTCGCTTCCTCCCTGTTCAGTCAGCTTCTCACTGGTGACACACCACAGATAAAAACATCATTACATGTGAATTTCATTTGGCTTGCTCCCTCAATTAAAATGAAATGAAATGGAATCAAATCAAACAAAACTAAATCAAACCTAATCTAGTTCAATCTAAAGGTGTTCTTTGACAGGGGAGCAGTATAATAGTTTAGCTCCTGTGTTGAATACTGTTTTACCAGGTCTATACACAGATGATTTGATAGCAGAGACCTTAATCAACAGCTTGATGATTTGAGCCAAATTGTAATCTGGTTTCAGTGATGCTGCACAGCTGAAAGGCTGCTTGATTCACAGCCACATGAGAAACTCTATCACTATGAATAAATACTTAAACATGAAAACAATACAACCTTGGGTGACTGACCCTGGCTCAATGCTTCTTTAATCATTTATGTTTGAAAATGAAAAATAATAAAAATTCAAACCTGTTAGTCAGGAGAACACAGTAGTCAGGAGAAAAAAACGTTTTTCTCCTGACTACTGTGTTTGACGTAACGAAAGGCAGCTGAGTTTGATTCCCACACAGTGCATGACAGGTAAACATTGAGGCCAGCAGCAGGTAATGAAAGTATCCAGCTGATCGAAGGGGACTGGAACTGTGACAACTCATTTATGTATGTCCTGATTTTCTCCACTTATAACAGCTTTGACAATAACATCCATACTTCTTGGATGAATCCTAGAATAATGATTACATTCACTGACCAAATGTCTACGGATCTGGCTATGAGGATACAAGGGAAGATATAACGAGCGTGTAAACGTACAGTTACACAATACAATGTTTCTCTTAAGTAGGCCAACCTTTTCAGAAAGCTATATGCTATTCTGTACCATCGATTCAAAAATACTTTGTGATTTATATGCTGTCGTGGATTGGGTTCTGACCAGCGTGTTTCAGCGTGGCTAAACTGGCAGCGCAATAAATAACGTCTGTTTCCTCATCAACTGGCCCTTTTTATAGAGAACCAATCAGAGGTCGAGGTTCTATAAAGTAAGAAAATACCTACACTAAATTCATCCTCAGTAATACAGATTGGATGTTACCTTGAGGACGTCTTGCTGCACACTTTTCCACTACCGCCCTACCAACACCATCCGTCAATAATATCCGTCAATCGCTACTACCGAACAAACATTTAACGTAAGACCCTGTCAAAACCACGTGAAGCTGACTGTAAAACGCACATTCATTAAATATGATCGGTGCAAAGAGATGAGATGACAAGGTGTCGCGTGAAACGGCTTCAGACAGACAAGCACTGAGAGTAGGTTGACAGCGGGCGAGGCTGGGAAGACAGTAAATTATGAGCCAGGCCGTTGGAAAACACACGCAGACAGTAACATGGCGGGCAGCTGGTCAAGGAATTTGTAAAAAATATTGGGGTATCATTGTGCATACAGAGTAGCCACAGAGCCTGGGGAATACCGGAGAGAGAGAGAGATGCAGCAGAGACAGCAACACTACCACTGCAGTCTGACATGCTGTTGTGGGTTAGATGTTATGGTTGAACCAGGAACTGTTTCATCAGGGATACTACACCCAGCCTCTTTGATGAATAACAGAGTGGATAAGACACAGAGAATGCAGGTACAGCATAATCAGGAGTCCCCAGGCGATAGAGAGGGACAGAAGAGAGAGAGAGAGAGGATTTTGTGCGGATCTAGTGCATGTGAATGTGATGCTCTAACATCAGATGTGCTGAAATAGCCTTTGGCATGGGATCTGCTGATGCAAATCTTTCCTCCAGCTGAGGGACGGACAAACTATGTGATATCACAAGGTAAGAAGGACACTTGCACTGCAGGCCTCGGGACTCAGACACTAATATTCACTGACGACTTGACCTGAGAAGTATTACGTAAGCCTGCAGGGAAATCACGCCTTTCAGGTTCCCCAAACGAATGAAATACACGGCGGTACGACTGTAGTGCATTGTACCAGTGATGTCATGCAGTGTTTCCCCCTGCATGCATCCAGCAGTGGCACAGCACTGCACCTGAATTCATATTTCCACTGCATTCAGCCATGCAAAACAAATTAGAATAATGAATTATTATTATTACGTTATTTTTAAAAAAAAAATTTTAATTAGAAATGATGTTGGCCGTACGTTTTACTAAAAACATATACCCTGCTGCTAGCACTCAATTGTTTTATTGGCATTATTGGCATTGGAGAAATATATGGAAAAATAAAATAGGGTTCGGCTATAGAAGAATAAAAAATGCATGATGATACTGTAGGCGGCATCAGGTCATGAATAATCTCAGATCTACAAGTTGGACAACCCAGTTCTTGTGGGGAGAAGGGAGAAGAGCGTACAAAACCAGAAAGATATTCTTCCGAAGACGCACTCATTCCTGAGTCCAGGACGAAGAAATCAGAAGACTATTTTAACTCATCGTTTTAAATAGGAGCCTTAGTCTTCATGTTCGCAGCTCATGCACACCTCAGCTGGGAAGAATCGCAGGGGAAACCCGGTCATGCATTGTTAATATAATATGGGCATCACTCTTAGAGAGAAGTGAGTTATGCTTTTAATACATTCAAACCACATTTTAATGAAATGTGAATACCATCGACTTCTATTTACAATAAATTCAATACAAATGTGCATGTGAACCAATAAACAGATGGAAATGGATAACAATAAAATTATATTATTTAGATAGCATCTTGTTTCGGTCAAGTTCCATTTCATCTCTTGGGTTTTTTTAACGGCGGAGCCCCAGCCTTTTATAGGAGGAACACCCCTGGTTGGGTTGACATGTTGAATCAAGTGCTTTATCGTATGCTAAATTATCACGCAAACTCATACTCGCTCTGTAAACACGTCACTCTAAATGCAATGCAATGGGATGGTTCTAGATGGGGATCGCTTCATTCTATTTCCACCATTCTATTCCATTTCCATTTCTATTCTATTTCCATTCTATTGTCCCACGGCCATCTCCCTTCCAAAACACTTCCTGTTTCTCTGTTCTGAACGTACAGAAACTATCAACTAAGACAAAATCCGTTGGTTTATAATCTGAATAGCATCATTGTCTTTATAAAATACAATATAGAAGAACCAGTAGATACAAAGAGCTCATCAATGTTTTATATTCAGTATCTATGGCTAACCTCACCTGTATCTTCTCCTCGCTGCTGTTTATAAAAACAGACTAAACAAGAGCTTCAAACTTTCACTTCACTGTATTAACACCCTTCCCCTTCGCTAGGCAAGATCGATCCTCCATTAAAGAAACTCTGTCACTTGGCTAACCTCACCTGATGGCCTGTATCTTCTCCTACCTTCTGTTTATAAAAACAGACTAAACAAGAGTTTCCTCCATTAGAGTCACTTGGACCGAGTGAGCAGGGATCCTACAGTTAAATCAAACCTAAACACAGGAAGTGAATGAAGATATGAAGCTAAAGGAAGACTACCGGCCCGTTCACCCAGATTTGTAGCTCGTCTGCCGTCAGACTTTAGTTAAGAAATCCAAGGTCTGATTTGTGAGACTATGCTAGCACTAAAACAGCCCTAGATTACGCTACAAGGAAAACGTGGCATCTTAAAAAGCCAGAGCAGAGACGATGTCAGCCCGAAAATAACACCTAACTGCAGTTCTTTTTCTCTCCCCCAACAGGGCAAGATTTATGGTCCTTGTCGCAGCAGGATTGGATGTTGGCCTGCTTCACGTCTGGGTCAGGAGGGTTAGAACAACATTGGTTTCACTTAAAACAACACAAACTCAAGTAGACCTCCTCCTGATTCCTTTGTTATTTGTTATATCTAAATTAAATGTGCTTGCTGCTTTATTGATGGTGATATACTCGTATGTGTTTAGTTACGGCCAGTGTCTTGGTGATGTAACTAATAATATCTACAAGCTAGAGTCTAAGAGGCTTTTCAAGATCTTTGAAGTGTTTGCGAACCCCGTGTATCTGGGAGGTCACTGCGTATAGAAACACGTCAGTGTCGTTACCTCAGCAGTAACCAGAGTGCAATCCTCCTCACTCTTGAAGTCTCCTGCTGTCCTAATAATAACCTAAAGAACAGAGGAGCCTCATGCGTGACCGGACACGACCACCTCCTCACGCACGGGCGACTGCTTGGCACGCCGTCCGTGTTTCAGGACACGTTCACCGGCGTCTGAATGCTGCTGATGCCATCTCAGGTTTGCAGAAGGACAGGGAGGCAAGCACGCTACAAGGTGGGGTGGTGCTGGTGTTTGAGGTTGAGGTGGTGGTGGAGGTGGCGGTGGAGGTGAGTGGCGGAGGTGGTGGTGTACGTCAAAGGGGTTGGTGGGAGCAGGCGTGATGGGACACATCGCCATTTGTCCCCGCGCGCCGCACCTGCTGCCAGGGGCGTCGCCGGCTCAGCATTTACGGCTCGGCCTGAAATAATGTTTACAACTCAGACACAACGCATGCCGGCCCTGGGGCCCAAACAACACCAGGGAGAACACAACATCAGAGAGAGAGGGAGAGAGAGAGAGAGAGAGAGAGAGAGAGAGAGAGAGAGAGAGAGAGAGAGGAAAAGAGAGGAAGAGAGGAGGGGTAAATAAAAAGAGTGCGAGTGAGCAAAAGAAGGGAGAGAGACTGAGAGGAGAGGAAGAGAGAAGGAGAGGGGGATAGATTGATATAGAGGAAAATAAATGAAGAGGGGGAGGGAGAGAGAGAGAGAGGGTGAGAGTAGTGAGCAGAGATCAGGGTACAGTTTGACGGTATATTCAGAGTTAAACACCTTATGGACCTCATGAATGATAAACAACCCACTGTGGTGGGTTATTGCAGTGGAATCCTAATTAATCTGTTTTCCCTGACTTGTAATACAGGCCTACCTGACTAAGGATGACAGGCCTTTGGACAGTAAATCAAGGATTACAAATAATGAAAAACCATTATCATGTCATCTTGTTGTCCTCTGCTTCAGCTCATCTCCCTGTGTTACGTCACATTAAACAAGATGGCAGCTTTATGGAGCTTCTGTCTGCACTCCTACACACTTTCTGAACTTTTATTAACTTTGTGTGCATAACGGACCCAGGCAGAGAATCCACTTCTGTCTTGATTAAGGGGAAAAGGGACAACATGGTGCGCTTTGAATTACAAAGTGAATTATTGTATTTAATTATGAGGTATGAGTTAAAGGAGGTCATGGCCAGCTATGCCTATTGTACTTTACACAACATTGTAGTTATTTGAAATCTTCCAAAATCAAAGCCAAATAAAATCATTAACACAATTCAGCTTTGTTCTCATCCTTTTTTATTCAAAACATCCATACTGGGAGCCAGTGAATGCTATAGATGAACAATAAAGTATAAACGATGGACGAATGAAATAGCATGTTTGGAGCAAAAAAGCAAAAATAACCATATTTACAAGCGGCATGCGTGTAAATTCCTGCACGCGTAAACCTAAACATAGAGCGAGCGTATTCTATAACATGTCCACCGCAGGCTCCCTCGTCAAAGATGTCAACACAAAGTTTATATGGGAAAAAACATCACAAGATCTGAGACTTTAAGAGAGGGATTAAAGGCTCTTTTAGCTCACCCTACATAGCATTTATCACTCAACCCTCCCCTCCCACACACACACACACACACACACACACACACACACACACACACACACACACACACACACACACACACAC
>JAOPJO010000025.1:3251890-3262410 GCA_027123675.1 Molva macrophthalma | reverse complement strand
CCCCCCCCCCCCCCCCCCCCCCCCCCCCCCCCCCCCCCCCCCCCCCCCCCCCCCCCCCCCCCCCCCCCCCCCAGGCTCACAAGGCCAGGGGAGAACCAGGACACCAGGACAGGGTGCTGCCCCTCGCCGGATGTTGGGGGTAATGACAGGAGGGAGGGGAATGGCTCTGCGCTCCTCTCTCCGACAACACCCGTTATCATCCACTACGTGTTCCGAGCCGCTGAAGATTTCCTTGGGTGTACGGTGAAGCCAGTCTCAGCCTGGTTCTTCAAGTCTTTTGGCGTCATTAATATACGTTTCGATAAATGAAAAGGGGGATAGTGTCGTTTTGAATACGGTGTACAGCTCCCAGACAATAATACTGGGTTTGTTCAAGATTCAAGATTATTTATTGTTATATGTCATCATACACAAGTATAAGGCAGTACAATTATATTGTTCTGGCTTCTCGGCCTAGCAGCACCAACAAGTTATAAATATCTATAAACCACAATATAATGGAAACAATAGAACTCTAAAAGAATGTGTTCACAAGTCTACAGCCTCCCTGTGGGAATCCCTGCAGGTGACAAACCCTACCTGCTCCTTCATGGCATGCATCTCCCTGCACTTCAGCGGGGTTCAGAGCGTCTGTTAAATGACTAAAGAATGGTAAAAGCAGTACCAAACGTATCCCCAATATTTGTGGTGTTTTCGTTTCTCCAGAGCCTTCTGAGTGGGCAGTACTCTCCCTGACACCAAGATGTGGAAGAAGTCCAAAGTCGCCGACCAAACTGCCGCTGGGCAGGGGGGTGAGTAAAGGCCAGAGGTCGTCCTCTGGTTGCCAGGCTGTCAATCAAAAGGTCAGGGAGCAAATCCATCACACCTCGCAGAGCCACCATGTTGGCTATCGACCCACAGCTATGTCAGGACGTAAGAACCAAGTTTGAAGGTTGAAGAGACGGTGCTCAGAAGATGAGGATGGCCAGGAGCAAACGTAGGATTATACTGTTTACAACCTTCAACACTTCTTGTGATTCTTTCTTTCTGTATCTGAATTGCAAAAGCTTTCTCATTATGGAAGAGGGGAAAAAACTGCTTTTAATTACAGAAGTGGAGAAACTACCAGAATTAATCCTTCCAAATATAATCAATCCCAAGTCTTCTGAATAATACGCCATAGTGTATAAAGATGTATCAATCAATATTAACTATGGCAGAAGAGAACCTTGGTTGTTATGCCATCTTCAGATGATTGGAGAAGCATGAGGAAGCATGCATGGATGCAAACAAAAATGGCGAAAATGGCGCAAAACTCAGAGTGACCTTGACATCATGGCCCCTCCCCATATCCATCAGCCTGATCCCTCTCTCTGGGCATTGATTGGTTGATTCGACACGGATATCAAAAAAGCAGGAAGAGAAGAATTGAAGAATCAATGGGATGTGGATCCAATTCCAATTTGAATTCTTGTATAAAAACATTGAAACAGGAAAACGAAGGAAGGGCGCTGACATGAAGAATGATAATGGTGGATAAGAACAACAGAAACAACTCAAGTATCATCTCCGAAAGTGAAGATCATCACTGAATTTCAAGATGATTGCGACAAACTGGTGCATCACCATCGGAGAGGAAATTAGATGGAGACAGAAGCCATGATTAGCAATGATACATCTCCAAGATTACATCCAGTGGAAGCATTCTTAATACATTCCCAACAGATCTAACAAGCAGATTCTCTCAAGGAATGTTGCCATCCAGCAAACCAGTCCAACAACAAAATACATAATTTGTTTCAGTACAATTCACAACTAATCCATCCATTTTCATACTATTTGTCCAAGTTGTCCTTGCAATTGCTTTGTCTTGTACCAGATGTGTCCCACTGTGTCCCCCCCCCCCATCGTTGTGTTGAAGCCATCTGTCCTTGTACATTGAATGTCCATGTGTAGCCCATCATGTGTCTTCGTATCATGACTCCTCTGGTCAGGATTCGTTTCATTGTTGTTGTTGTGTTCTATTTTACTGTCCTATCCCTCCTCACCCGCTGTTGTGTTGCCTGTTAAGTCGACGTTTCTGATGAAGCACAGCCCGAGGAAAGAGGTATGCAAAGTGTTGGAAAAAACAAACAAACAAAAACAACATTCATACAACTCAAACCACCCGAATCCACCATCACAACCTTTTCATATTGGCATGCTGGTGACTGTGCTGCTGTGGCATGTGCGTTGGGCTCCATGTGGTTCTGAGGACAGACGTAAGGCCAGAGTAGTGCTCTGGCTTGTAGCATCAGGACAGAGACAGAACATCTGGTACGCTGCAAAATAAACCAAGGCGATCCTTGCTTCTCATGCTGCAGGCTGGGGAGCAAAGACAAGATCATGTAATGTAATCCATGTGATCTTGGTCGTGGTAATGTTAATCTTATTGTACCGCTACTCTAGTTTACATAATACTGCTTTTATTGGCCATTTCAAGAGCAGTTCTGTCCGTGTTTGTGAACCTGATCTCAGGGTGAAACGCCACTGATCTAAATTCATATTTGACAAATATTGCTATTAGTCAAATTTAAACAAGTTAGCAACTGAATTCTTTTCAGACACGCTCGGAGTCAGGACCACCAGGAAGATGGTACCATGGGAATCTGCTTCAGTTACAAATCTAATACTGTCTGTTGAAAGTGGGCGGGTTCACATAGCTAAACTGAACTGTGCTGAGCGATAACAGAAGCATATGATTTATGGTATGAAAAGCTCTGTAAAGTTATATTCAAACTAAAGATCATATTCATATATATCATTATTAAGTATTACGTATTATTACGATAAGTATTACGATAGGAATGTTTAAAGCGAATAAGACAACATTTCATTTTGTCATTATTCCAGATAGTTAGGCTTCATTGAATTAAGTACATAATTTGTTCATTGTAATAAATACATATATATATTGGTTCAGAGTTGCAAATGCATGAGCAATCCAAAATGAACCACAGAAAATGATCAAATGATATTCATTGTTTGAACTGCAGCAAGTTGTATGGTCAATATAATTAAATTCCTTATGCACTTCAATATTTTTAACATTGGCAATAAAAAAGTAAAAAAACAAAAAGGCATGAAGCTATAAACTTCAGTTTACAAAAAATATGACCTTATTAGCATACGGGAATACCTCGAACATCCTTCCAGAATTTATATTTTTAATCATATTTATATTTCATAATATAATTTTTTTTCTTATGTACTAAACATATTTTAGTTTGTATTAACATTGAGGGCTACAGTAAAGGTAAACAACAAAAAAATATGACTATTAACATACGGGAATAACTCCGTCCTTTCAGAATTCAAATTTTAATCCTATTTATATTTCATAATATAAAACAATTTATTTTGTAGTAAACATGTTAGTTTGTATTAACATTGAGGACTACAGTAAAGGTCGACATCCCTAGCCCCCCCTGTGGACGGTAACCTGAGGCCTCCTGCCCTGGCCCTCCAGCATTCCCTGTGCTCCCAGCGTTCCCTGTGCTCCCAGCGTTCCCTGTACCGTGTCCTCCTGTTCCCAGGCATCCGGAAGAAGTCCAAGGTGCCCGGGGTGATGATAACCCAGTTCCTGGAGGAGCTCCCAGAGGGGGCCAGCACCCCAGACTTCACACGCAAGCCCATCGCCCTGACCATTCAGGAGGGTAGGTACCCCAACTCACTACACTCACACCCTGACCATTCAGGAGGGTAGGTACCCCAACTCACTACACTCACACCCTGACCATTCAGGAGGGTACATAGGAGTATACACACATAGGAGTATAGAACACAAACATTTATACATGATGATCACATAGAGTCATCATGTCATGCAGTAAGAGGCCTCCCAGTGACTGGTGAACGAACATGTAATTCTACCCTCACACAGGGCTCATTTTACCCAATATGTACATACATTTGGCAGATGGACTCATAATTCACGATGAGGACACACATTCCTTATCCTTATTTGACTTGGAGAAAAAGAGAGAGAGAGAGAGAGAGAGAGAGAGAGAGAGAGATTTCTATATACAAAAATGCAATGAATAATAACCGTTTGGCCTTAGCCTTGCCCCTGTACCCTGATGGAGTGTGTAGGATCTTGGTTCCGACACTTGGTTATTCCCATTCCCAGGTAAACTTGCTGTGTTCAAAGCCAAAGTGGTGGGAAACCCGTACCCCAAGATAAGCTGGAGCAGGGCCAACGGGGAGATCATCTACCACCCGGAGACCTGTCTGCAGAAGTACGACGAGGTGTCCGGGGAGCACACCATCGAGGTGACCCTGCACGTAGAAACACACCCTATAGAAACTAACCCATTAAGAAATCCGCCTTGCAAGATAGAGAAACGGGTCATTCTGTCCCACAATTTTGTAATACAATTGAATTTGCATCTTTAATGTTTATGTATTTTAATTAAAATAATAAATCAATTGTACATTTTTCTTTCAGGGGAGGGGGTGTGTTATGATCACAGGGGAATGTAGATCTATGTATAAATATAACCTGCACTCTGAATGGAAAGTGTTTTGAATAAGAAAGCTCACACGTTACAATGTGTTCAGTTTACCAAAGTGGACCCGGACGACGCAGACACCTACAAGTGTTTTGCTATAAACCAGCACGGCAAGGCCGTGTGCACCGTGGTGCTGAACATCATCGAGGGTAGGGCCTTCTCTTTCTAAAGCAGACATCTTCAACAGGGGGTCTGTGACCCCTAGGGGGTCTGCAGAGTTACTGCAGGGGGGTCCCTGAAATGATTTGATCCCAAACTTTTATTTCTTCAAAAAATGAAAAGATGTGCTTTGTTATGATGTAGGTATACAATGCTGAGCCATTGTGGTACTTTTATACACGGCACTATAGGCCGCACAACACGTTATTAATGGCCGGTTTAATAAGCAACACACTTTTATACGATATATAACAGGGGGACCCCTCCACCGTGTCACTCTCAGCCAAGAGGTCCTTGGCCGAAAAACCGTTGAAGACCTCTGTTCTAAAGCAATCCTTTAAAATAGCATCTGAACGACTTGATCATTTTACAATTAAATATTACATTTGTTTGATTTTCTTTATACGTATGAAGTTGTATTTCAATACAGACTTTACTATATTGATTTAATAAGTCTTTTATAACTTTTCTTATCCAGTTGGATTCCGTAAGAACAAGGAACTCCAAAAAGGACAAGTAGAAGGTGAGATTGTATTTAAATCAATACAATTATAAATAATAACAAGAAAAGCGCTGATAATTATTTTTCCTCAAAACTAATTATGTCTACCCCATGGTCACTGCAATCTTTTAATGTGAACACTGAGCTCATAGAGAATATACTTTTTTACAAGAAAACAATTTGCATTAACTATGTGACACGCATAAATCCATAACCCATCTTTCTGTTTGTATGATTCCTCAGAGCCCTTAGAACTGAGAAAACAACTGAAGAAACGGTAGGAAAAAACACATTACCTTATAGTGTTGTGATGATTTGAACCATGGCCTTAAACACATACACTTAACATGTCCCTTAAAAGCCAAAAAAAACAAAAACATGTTAAAACAAAAAAGTTAAAACATGAAAGTAAAGGCTTAGTTTTAACAAAACGATTGTAAATCGCATTGGAGCCATAAAAAGCCCAACATGTTTTCAAAGTGAGAGGCACTGAAGACAGGTTGGCTCCGCAGGAAGCCGGACGGGACGCGTGAGGGGAAACCCATGGACCAGGACGAGAAGGTCTGGGAGATCCTGCTCAGCGCTGACAAAAAAGATTACGAGAGAATCTGCATCGAATACGGCATCACCAACTTCCGCGGCATGCTGAAGAGGCTGAGCGAGATGAGGAAGGAGAAGGAGGACGAGGTGGCTCAGGTAGGTCTGTGATCTCCGACATGTCGTGACACCGGCGTGCCATGGAGAAGGCACGATTCAGGTGTGCCTTACAGCTTCGGAGAATAAAAGAGACGGGTAACTACATGATCCACGAGAAACGTGGAAATGACAGAACTGGCGTTTATATTTAGGGATGCATCCCATTTATGGGTCTGGTTTCACACACGTAAATAATGTACACCGAAATGCTTTGAAAGACACATAGGAATGTTGGAAGAGTTATTTAACAGAAGATTAAGCACTGACATTTCTATCCTCGACTCCCGAGAATTTCTTAAAGGAGTGAATTATATTCTATGGTCCATTAGCCATAAATAACAACTATCACAAATAGTGTTACACCGGAATGCATGTGCATACATTCATATGCAAGGGCATGTTTACCATCCTGTTCAAAGGAACAGACGCTGGTATACACAACAACAACAGCGAGTTTGTTTCTGTTTGATCACGGCTTTGTCTGAAGACGTTTCCTTCTTTTCGGATCTCTTCATCTCTTGCTTGTGTTGCAGTTTGTGTCGCACATCAGTACACTGAAACACATTGAAGTCAGAGATGACGACTGTGCAACCATCGAGATCGACATGGACCTGAAGGACCCAAGCAGCAAGGTGTTCCTCTACAAGGTAAGACCTACCAATAAGTCTTCCATGTTTAAATGACTCATCGTCTTCATAGTGTGATGGCTCTCCGCCGGTGTGTCTGGTAACAACATGTTGACTTGCCTGCAGGATGGAATCATGGTTCCATTAACCCAGGAGCTGGGGGATGGGCTGAAGCACAGTTTGAAACAGATTGGGAAAAAATATGTATTCTCCATAAAGAACCTGGGTGCAGAAGATGCTGGACTTTACTCAGTGGATGTTGGGGGTGTCAACATTTTCTCCACTGAATTTAAAGGTAAGTCACCTCAGGTTTGCTAGGTTCTGGGGATTCACTTGGGTCTATTCACGGTTGTCTTTCCTCTTCTACTGTCCTTAAAACCTGCCAGTCCCCGAGGTTGAATTTGCGGTCAAAATCCAAGAGGTGAAGGCACTGGAGAGGGAGGATGCTCTCTTCCAGTGTGTCCTGACCGCTCCTATGAATGAGATCAAATGGTTCGGGAAGTCCGCCCCACTCTGCAACAGTGAGAAACACGAGATCTTTGTGTCCGAGGATAAGCTCATCCACAAGCTGAAGGTGAAGGACTGCATGGCCCTGGACGGGGGCATCTACGCAGCGGTGGCAGGAATCAAGTCCTGCAACACATGGCTGATCGTGGAGCGTAAGTCCGATCCATCCTTCTGTTCATGTCACTCTTACCCATTTTGGGAGACTTTGGGGGAACGGAGATTCTGATTGTCAAAGTCTTAGCAAAACATTTGACACCACGATTTTGTCCTTGTCCATCCGTGCAGCCGATAAAGATCCCGCCGGCAAGGGAAAGAAGGGCGCTCGCAAAGATACAGTGGCTGGCGGCGGCAACGACGAAGAGTTGATGAGAGTAGCAAAGGATCAGCAGGCAAAGTATGAAAAGGAGATGGAAGAAAAGCTGGCGGCCGCCAAAAAGGCCAAAGAGGAATGGGACGCCCAGCAAGCGGTGGCCCGAACCCAGGCTCAGGCTGACGCCAAGACCGAGGCCGAAGCTAAAGCGGCGGCCTTGGCTGCTGAGAAGGCTGCTGCCAAGGCTAGGAAGGACGGGGGCGGAAAGGACGGGGCCGGCGGCACCCTGAATAAGAATACAGCCGGTGGTGGTGCTGCTGCTGCTGGAGGAGGAGGTGGAGCTGGAGCTGGAGGTGGTGCTGGAGGTGGAGCTGGAGGTGGTGCTGGAGGTGGAGCTGGCGGTGGTGCTGGAGGTGGAGCTGGCGGTGGTGGGGCTGGAGGTGGAGCTGGCGGTGGTGGTGGAGGTGGTGCTGGAGGTGGAGTTGGAATTGGAGGTGGTGCTGGAGGTGGAGCTGGAGTTGGAATTGGAGGTGTTGCTGGAGGTGGAGCTGGTGGTGGTAGTGCTGTAGACGGTAGTGGGGGAGCTGGGGGTGGAGGTGGAGCCGGTGGTACAACAGGAGGTGGAGCTGGAGGTGGAGCTGGAGGTGGTGCTGGAGGTGGTGCTGGAGGAGGAGCCGGAGGTGGTGGTGGTGCCGGAGGTGGAACTGGAGTTGGTGCTGGAGGTGGTGCTGGAGGTGGAGCTGGAGGTGGTGCTGGAGCTGGAGGTGGAGCTGGAGGTGGAGCTGGAAGTGGAGCTGGAGGTGGGGCTGGAGGTGGAGCTGGAGGGGCAGGTGGAGGAGCAGGTGGAGCAGGCGACGGAAAGGGAGGCGATGGTGCCGGAGACGGAAAAGATGCGGGAGACAAAGCTGATGAGGACGGCGATAAGGAAGGAGTGGAGGGGGAAGGAGGGAAGCGTAAGAAACGCGTCAGAGACGCCCCTCTGGTCGCTGAAACCGTTGTAGGTAAGGTGGTCATTCTGCATCATCAAGGGTAGACTAACAACACCACGATATATTCTTTGTTATAATTCATGTTTTCATCGATTTGTTTAATTTAAATGTGTCCATGCTTATCAAAGAAATAAGTCAAACATAGCTTCATGCTCCTTTAGAATTTAATCGGCTGCCTGTCTCATCACATTCAACGTTCCTGAAGTGTTTTCCATTTGGCATTGAGGTCATATATTAAGGCTTTTATTAAGAGGGACATTTTAAAGGGATACGGCGAGACATCTTTAAATGGACATTTGACTGAATCTGGGTAAGACAGGCAAACACCAATTACAGATATCTCAGCGTATCCCTTTAATTATAGGTATATTTATTACGGTTATTATGATATTATCTCATTCACATTTTGTATAATTACTTCCAAAATGCAATAGCCTGTGTCTATTTTGTTGTTCCTTCGTGCTGTACCACAACAATGTAAAACAATATTTTTGCATTGTTGAGGCATCAAATGTTATTTAACTCTTAACTTATATGCTCTTTTCAAATATAGCAATTTAAATATTAAATGTCAATAGGCATCCCATAAATTATTTCTTTTTTTTAATAAATACATGCAGTATCTATAAAAATGACATGTACAAACGTCAATAGGAGATAATATTGAAGGAAAAGATGCTTCTGGAAAAGCGGGAAAACCTAAGAAAAAGAAAAAGGAACCGGTTAAAGAGACAGTTGTTGGTAAGAGATCGGGATGCATGATGTAGATTACTGCTACATGGTAGCCATTTATAACAACGTTTTTTAATTAATACAAACTACTGACAAAAGTCTAAACTACTTGCAATAGTTATTACCAATAACAGCAAAATACTGACAAATAAGTAACTCAATACGCTTTATTTTAATTATTTGGTCTCTACTACATTTGACCATTATATAATGGCCAAAATATAATGGCCAATGATGTAAATAGTGAATACGATTGTTATTCTTTTTTGTCTATAAGATACAGTATACTTTTTGGGGGGCTGAATCCTGCTATATCGCCAGACCAATTCACAAATTCACAACCTACACGAATAATAAAGTTAAAACCATTGATAAAGCATTTGACGTCAGCGTTAAAACAGCAGCAAGATGACAAATACATTTGAAAACACCATTCAAATAAAATGCACCTGTATTTAACATATTAACAGCAAACTCATGCTGGGTTACTAAAACCGCTCTCCTATGTTTAGTAGTAGCATAACAGTAGCATAGACTTGTACCTTGTGTGAAATACATGTTTATCTCCATGTATATATAACGGTTTGCTTTCGTTTAGAGGGGTAATATGGAGCTACCAGCTGAAATACAAACTCAACAAGAGCATGAAAAAGTCCTGTGTTTGCTCTACTGTTAGCTTGAGTAAATTAGTTTAATGGAAATAATTGGATCTTTAAATGAATGCAAACAAACATCTATTTAATAAAAACAATCAAATAAATTACCCTACTATTTCCCTAAATGCCACTTGAGAAGATTGGTTAATACATTAACCAACAGTCTCTTTGTCGGTTGTCTGTAATGATTGTGTTTGTGCCTACATATATTTGTCCTGACGTTCGCATCGTAAATGTCATATTTGTCCAGTAGCAGAATTAATATTGTCATATCGACGGCAGCTGTGGACAAACAGCCAATCAATGAGTGTGTGATGATAATTACGATGGTGGCAAACCATGGAAATGAGAAGGTAGTGGTCCACTGAAACAGGTAATCAGGTCCCAGAGGCCAGAGATGGATCTCCTGGGGAGGTAGATGCGTCCAGCAGGGGGAAGCAATCTGAGGGCGAATCGCAAGACCCATTGATCCCAGAGACAGTCGTTGGTAAGGCCAGGGGCAGTGCATTAGGGCCCGCATGGGAGGCACTTGGCCAGCAGCAAAGTCATTTGATCAAATGGATGACTTTCCCGGCCTTTGAAGGCAAGAGCTTCCCCTGGGCCAGAACCCCGGGAGACAACATTTGATCTTTGGAAGAGATTAAATGGTGCTTTTTTTTGCAAAGAGTACTGATTTGATCCAAGCTTTGCTCTAAACTTGATATTACCTTTAGGGTATGTTGATGAAAAGCATATGCATATATATTTATATGTATACATTTCTATATATTTCTATATATATCTATATATATTTTATATATATCTATATATATCT
>JAOPJO010000025.1:3222603-3246963 GCA_027123675.1 Molva macrophthalma | reverse complement strand
CATGTCCATGTAAATTACATCTGTTAATGTAAATAAACAGATGCATGTCCATGTCAATTACATCTGTTAATGTAAATAAACAGATGCATGTCCATGTCCATGTAAATTGCAAATGTTGAACCGTCCATCCATTCAGTTAGTCCACATCTCTCATGACCTACAACACTTGGCAACACGACTCCATTCAGCGGACCCCATACCTACGGACTGCCATGCTCAGTAACACGTTCAACTCTATTCAATGGACTGTTCTTCTGCGTCTCCTACGGACCGCAATGCTGAGCCACACATATGACCGCTTTCCCCCAGAGCCTCCTGGCAAAGTCGTAGACCTGAAGGTGACCGACTCCACCTACACCACATTGTCTCTGGCCTGGAGCATCCCCAAGGACATCCCAGGGCTGGAGGATGAAGCCAAGGCCTATTTCGTTGAGATCCGGCCAGCGGAGAGCCCAGAGTGGGAACGCTGCAACACCAACCCCATCACCAGCACCACCTTCACAGTGAAGAGCATGAAGTCCATGGCCATGTACTGGGTCAGGGTCATCGCCATAAACGACGGAGGAAGCGGAGAGCCGCAGGACCTGGACAACTACGTCCTGGCCATGCCTCCGCCTGGTAGGAAGGAGCAGCACGTCCTGAATGAAACACTTGGTGTGCTGCAAATATCTAGTCATCATTCACACTTATGCTCAGTCTTAATCTGTATAATAATCATGATACTACAGCTAAGTTTACGACCCCTACTAGTCTCTCATAAATAATAAGATGATAATAAAAAATAATAACGTTGACTATGATAACATGTTCTTATCGAAGTAGCACTCAATACATTGTGTCAACTGACGTCGTCGTTTTGAGTGAAAGTGTTTGGACGGGCAACATGAAACATTGATTTGAAATCTGTTGAACCCTTTCTGCCGTGTCCAGTGAGACCGAAGTTCACCGGTTCCAAGATCAAGAGCTTGGTGGTGGTGCAGGCCGGAAACTCCACGCGTTTCAATGTCACCTTCGAGGTAAGCTCATCGTAAGCCGCGGAGGGCGAGCCGAAAGGTTCTGGGTTTGAAGCCCTATGTCCGCAGCCTTAGCATTATAGAGCAAGATGGCTAACATTTACATGACCTGTCCAAAAGGACAAAAAGGACAAGACACATAATAGTACATTATTAAATAAGATTAAGATTCTTCATTTGTCAAGTACTAAACAAAACGTGATCTCTGCATCTAACCATCACTAGCAGCACGAGGAGCATTTAACCATCACCATGGTGCCTTGCTCAATGGCAGGAGTATTAACCTAACATGTATGTCTTTGGGTGTGGGGGGAGATCCAACAAACTCCTCCCATCACTGAAATACACTCTGGGCCACGTATATACAGAGATGCATGAGTTACTCTCGTGCTAACGGTGTGACTATGCTAATGACTCAATTCTGAAAATGCTGAGCTCTTAAGCGAATCAAGCATTAACTTAACTTTAACTGGGCCAAGGCGTCTCCGTGGCCCGAGGTGAAGTGGCTGAAGGATGGAGTGCCCATTTCCAAGAGGGTAACCATTAGCAACACAGAGGGAGCCTCGCAGCTCCTCATCCCCTCGGCGGAGAGGCCCGACACGGGCGTCTACACCATCATGGTCAAGAACATCGTGGGCCAGGAGTCCTTCAGCGTGGAGATCAGGGTCACAGGTCAGATCACAGGGAGACGTCTAGAACTCTTCTTTTCTCATGTTTGTCTGTCTGTCTGTCCGTCTGCATGCAGGGTTCTCCCCCAACAACGTAATAGTGCCACTGCTCCACAACGCTCCTGTCAAGCGCCAACATGTTAAATATTTCTAAATTGGGTATGGGCATATTTCCAAATGCAGATATTTAGTTGACTTCGTTGTTTTCTTTCCCATTTAATTTCTGAAACTTTTCTTTTTAATTAAAACCCGTTTTATTGGAATGCCACTTCAAATAGCTAAACTACAATATCACGAGTAAGTGCGGTGTGGAGGAAGTCAGGGCCTTTCGGATTCACTCTGTGTATGTGCACATACACACACTCGGACCAAGAGTGTGTGCATGTCTGTGTGTGTATGTGTGTTTGTGCGTCCGCGTGTGTGCGTGTGTGTGTGTATGTCTGTGTGCGCGCGTGTGTGTATGTCTGTGTGCGCGTGTGTGTGTATGTCGGTGTGCGCGTGTGTGTGTGCGCACGCATACGCGCGCGTGTGTGTATGTCTGTGTGCGCGTGTGTGTATGTCTGTGTGCGTGTGTGTGTGTATGTCTGTGTGCGCGTGTGTGTATGTCTGTGTGCGCGTGTGTTTGTGTGTGTCTGCGCGTGTGTGTGTGCGCATGGGCGTGCGGGCGTACGCGTGTCTGCATGTTTGTGTATGTGTGCATGTCTATCTCTTTGTATCTACGCGTGTGTACATAGTACATGTACACACACGTCCATGAATCCACACTACGATCCGTTCCCGACCCCCAGACGAACCCAAGCCCCCAGGCCCGGTGGAGCTGGACGAGAACGTCCCCGGGACCGTGACCGTGTCCTGGGAGGCGTCCCCGGACGAGAAGCGGGACGACCGGCTGCACTACATGGTGACCAAGAGGGACTCGGTCAAGCCCTCGTGGAGCACCGCGGCCGACCGCATCTTCAACAACCGCTTCACCGCCTGCAACATCATCCCGGGCCGCGAGTACCAGTTCAGGGTGTACGCCAAGAACGACATGGGCTCCTCCAAGCCCTCCAGCAGCTCCAAGTGGTCCGTCACCACCAAGAAGGGTGAGGCCCTGGGTCCTCTCATTATCATGGATAGGCCAACAGCTGATGCGTCTTCTCATTATCATGTGTACACCAACAGCTGTTCCACTGAATTGGCTTTTATCAAAATTCCAAATGTGCATATTGTACTGTGATTTATATTTTCAATATACAGTATATAGTAGATAGATTATAGTCCATCCGTAGGTAGGTAGATAGATATCCTTCCCCATGAAGGAAATGAAGGTGTTCATTTCAGCAGATCAAGGGTGACAATAGACAACCAAATCATACTTAAATCATACATGAATGACCTTGCCTAAGACCATGTTAAGCCTGTCCCACGTTCTGCTGTCCCACAGTGAAGTTCACCGCGAGCCCTTCAGAGAGCAAGCTGTGCGACCTGGAGCGCACCCCCAAGTTCCTGGTGCCCCTGAAGAAGCACCACGCCCCCCAGGGATACGAGTGCTACATGAGCTGCGCCGTGCGGGGCGACCCCGCCCCCCACATCACATGGCTGCGGGACAACATCAGCCTGAACACCAACACCAACTACCTGATCTCCAACACCTGCGGCGTGTGCTCCCTGCTGCTCCTGAGGGTGAGCCCCAAGGACTGCGGGGAGTACAAGGTGATCGCGGAGAACAGGCTGGGCCGCGCCGAGTGCAGCACCAAACTCACCGTCAGAGGTACGGCGGGCGCAGGGTTCTTGGTTCAGATTGTAGGGTTGTATTTTGGTAACTGTTCTTTGCAGAGTTGTATTTTGGTAACTGTTCTTTGTAGGGTTGTACTTTTGAAACTGTTCTTTGCAGGGGTTTTTTTTAGCCCTGGCTAATTTTGTGTTTACGTTCATTGAGCGTATATGGGCGGTGATGTGATATGAGGGGCTGGGGAGGATACTGATTTGACTCCCAGCTGAAGGGTTCTGGGTACCGTAACTCAATGTTCACTGTAAGCATCCTTGAGTAGGATTGCTAGCCTCGCCCTGCTCACGCTTGATAAAGTCTGCCAAATGACAAATGATTGTAAAGCTTCGCCTGATTTTGTGTAATGTAATATATAATCACACATGAAACTCATGATTCCCTTTGTGTCCTTCTTTCAGAATAAACCGACACGTTGGAGATTACATCACCAAACTAGGACCCCTAAGACGTTTCTTCAACACAGGATGCATGTGTTTTGAATCTGGTCATCCATGTTTACGTGTTAAGTGAAACATGAATCTTACATGTAGTTTAACGGTGAATGTTTGAATCAATTTGCTTTAGTCTTAGCCACACAGATGGCATCAGATGGAAAGCTTTAAACGGCTTGTGAGTCTTGTTTGGATTTCTAGAGTGCATATGAATAAAAGATATGCAAAATGCACAGAATATGAATTTGCAATGGTACACGTTTCACTCTGAATTTCCGATAGCCTTTAGGTGAGCAATCTGCGAGTTTAAATGAATTCATAATCGAAAACAGTATTTGAAATGGTGCTGTTGTTGATCATTACCTATAAAGATAGCCTATGATTCATGAAATAGCATGCCTGTAGGTTAAGCCATTATTAAATAGATAATAAACCACAAATCCTCAGCACCAATTGAAAGGCTATGCTTGCTGTTCTTAAACATTATGCAACACATTATCATTTTATAGTTGTAGTACTTTGATAATGCAAAATAGTGCAAAACAGACTTCACACTCCATGCTTCAGAATGGAAGAAGAGAACAGTTATTTATACAACGCAATGTATTTTCTGATATGCCATTTTAAAACTGTATGAAGCTTGGTGTAAATAAACATTTCAAAAATATCCATCCACCATGACTTTTAAGAGCGATAAGAGTTCCTAGAGGAAGCCTTGCATAGTCAACATATTTGAATTATGGCCACTTAAAACCTTTCTGTCAGTAATTTATGTCCAGTCTCCTTGTGTTACCATCTCCGGGCCAAGTGCTTGTATCGAGGTCAAATTGTAGTCCAAGTTTAGACACACTGAAGACACTAGATGTGGACAACTGCTAGACATGGGCAAAGAGCAGAGCTCAAAGTGCACGGTGACCTGTCTCAGTTTCAACCAGGGGTATTCATGTCAGCGCTTAACCCAAAGGCTGAGATGTTCCTTCTCCGTCTCCCGCTTAATTATCAATTCTTCACCCCAGCCGCAACATATCCATTTAAGTATTTCTTTCAAATACAATTTTTTTAACGTTTTTGTGTATATTTTTTTCAATCAGGTCGATCAATTTCCTTTAGAATAATGCACTAGGTTATGATGTTAGAACAAGCAAACAAACCAGTCAAAACTCACCTCTTGACCACTGGGACTGCTGGTAGCATTCAGGGAGCAATGGGGATAAAGGCAGTGAAATAATATGCTCAAAAGTTTGCAGATGTGAGGACCGCTACGCATCTACGAGCATTCGAAATGTGCGGCCCCCAGAAATGCCGCTCAAAAATCCTGCGGGATATGGAAATTTATGGTTGCGAGGGCGGGGTTTAGCGTTTCACACCCCAAACGCCTCTTGTGCAGCCTTTTGAAGGACCCTATAGCACTATATGGCCCCCGTGTGTGTCAGCAAACCTATATGGAGCCGGGCCAGAACCGCCCTGCGCCCCTGCCTGCA
The DNA here is from genome assembly GCA_027123675.1 of Molva macrophthalma. NCBI lineage: Eukaryota > Metazoa > Chordata > Actinopteri > Gadiformes > Lotidae > Molva > Molva macrophthalma. The sequence goes on along the minus strand of JAOPJO010000025.1, from coordinate 3,241,599 downwards.
TTGAGCATCTAAAGAGCTCTTTATTACCTTTCACAAGACAGACACGCTACACTCCTCAGTATCAGCGGGAACTTGGCAGGCAGGAGAGCGCTTTGTCTGTATCAAGTAAGTGCATTCTCTCATAAAAGAAACAGCAGATGGGATATTTATCTATGTTTATCTATTTATTTTAACACCTGCACCGTGGCGTTGCTGCAAAGGATTGATGGCGGGAGTTTAATTCACAATGTTGGTCTCTGAGTTCTGCTTCCCAGCGGTGGGATAGAAAGATCAATCACCTGTGGTTTGAAATGTTTTTAATTAAAAAAACTGTTTTGTGGACAGGAATAAACACAGTAGAAACTTTGTGGGAAAGGTAGCGGTGAGGTCACACAAGCTATTAATAGACTAGAGAAAAGAGCAAGAACGTAAAATGTGTTAAAAATATCAAGAATGTCAAGAAATCAAACCCAAGGTAAAGGTAACCATGATTATAAGAGATTAAAGGTTGAAGGTCACATGTTAACACATCATATCAGTAAGGAGTCGCGCCGCCATTTAATGCTTGGAATCTAATGTCAACATCTCTCATGTCGGGGACAGTTCTCAATCTATAAGGCCTTGCTGGGTCATTAAGTGAATTATCAAGGATCCTGAACAGGAGACTGTGCAGGCGTAGCCAATAGAAGGAGCTCACAGACCTGGGACATTTACTTATTAGCTTATTAAGTACAGTGGATTTGCTTGATTTATTTTTCGTGTATAGTTCCACTTTAAACTAAACTAACTAAGTATTTTCAAATATTGGAGGACATTCCAAAATTAAAAAGTGTTTTCATTAAGAGCAACACTTTACCAATGCATGTCTTAACAAGGCACTATTTTCACACATTGGTTATTTTCCCAACATGATACTGGCCGATAATATTGTTGGGAGTTTAGTGCGATAAGGTTGATGTGGTTCTTGTGAGCCTGGAGGTAGAGCTCAGATAAACCAGGTGGTAACAGCATGGCTTTGCAGACATTGTTGAGAGATAACCAGGTGCTGAGAGCCAATCAGAATCAGATTACCGAGACATGTGAGCTCATGTACCCGGCTCCATTTAACCTCAGGCACTTGCGTCACTTCCTGGTTCATGAGTGGCAGTTTCATGAGGCATGTGACCCGCTGCACCATAGGTCGCCCACTGGGTGCTCCTCGTGCTATGCTAAGTATTCTGTCGGTGATCACGGGTGGCGCCATCATTCACAGTCCCAGCTCTAGTTAATCACTCATACATTTTCTAATAGAGCAAAACCCTTCTTATGCCTCTATTGGAACAATACATTTATTCTGGACTGTAGCCTTTAAGCATGGCATATATTATTTAAATGTATTTATATTTTTATAACATTTTGAATGATGGGCTGCTGTCATGTATTTATGTTTAATGAACAAATTAATATAATTATTGTTAAAAGCTCAATTGTTTTGGGATATTTATGAAAATAAAATTTGATTGTTTTTTATATTGATATGTTGTATTTATTTTATATTGTATGTATATGTATATTATTTATTTGCTAAAAGTTCCACTGTTGAACATAACGATAACAAAGTAAGCAGTGAGTCACCCCAAACCCATTCAGGGAACCTGCAGGGTCCAGATGGAAACTGAAATAAAAGTTTAGTCTTCCTTAGCTTTTTAAAGGCACGCCAAGGTGTTGTCTCCAGGGCAACCAGTCACAGCATCAATTCTTATTCCTTCATCACAATCATACTTTCAGTGTCGGTTTGGTGTAAGATCATGAGTGCGAAGTGCATTTGGAGAGCTGATGTTATAACAGATTGAGGGCTCCTAAAAGACATTAACATTATGAATATTTGTATTTATCAGAATCTGAAAAGCAAACATGTTTAAGATACGCAAAACGAGAGAGGAGGAGCCCACTGCTCCAGGGCAGGGTGAGTTAAACTAATACCATATCTTTCATCTGTTGATTCATGAAAATATGAAAACATATTAATTATTCATAGATTCATTCAAAGTCATTGATATACTTTTAATGTATTTATTTTGCAAAACATGGCATTAAGTCTAAATTACAGTCTCAATATCTAATCACATGTTGTGATAATACACAGATGTAACATGTTGCTGATAATAGATTATGGTCCATTATTGGTTCTTACTCTTACTGGTTCTCACTCACTCTTACTTACTGATTGATTTCCAACAGTGAGGATTAAAAAGAAATCCAAGGTTCCCGGGGTGATGATCACCCAGTTTGTCGAGGAAGTTCCCGAGAGGATGTCCACTCCGGACTTCTCCCGCAAGCCCATCGCACTGACCATCCAAGAAGGTATGGTACCCACCGGCCCATCATCTGATCATCTCAGTGTACATCTCTTAGCTCTGTGCTGTTCTCACTATCTTATGCTTTTTACTGTGTCTGTGATGCTGTGCTTTCTGCCAAGCAAAAAGCATTTCCTAGTAGTATTCTGTTACTAAAGTATTTAGTAACAGATAATTTAAAAGGTGCACTATATAGAATGTGTATTATTATTATCATTATTATTATTAAATACATCAGTAGTAAAACAGGTCTGGCAATTAATAAGGATGTTGATTTTGCTTTTTGTTTTTCAGGGAAATTGGCTATATTCAAAGCGATTATTACTGGAAACCCATCACCTACTGTAACATGGATCAGGAACAATGGCGAAGTAACCAATCCAGAAATCTACAAAATCACTTTTGATTCAAACTCGGGGGAACACCAGCTGCAGGTGAGCAGGTTTGTCCAGTAATGAGCACGCTCCAGCACCTTTAAACGCTTTATCGGCACCATAGCGGTTGCTGAAAATTAGATTTTCCGGCCCTTTTGTCTCAATTAAAAAATGTTAGATAGAGAGGAAGATTAAAACCAATGTCCTGGTTGAATGATGCTGTTGCTTAAATTCTTTCTAAACTTCAACCAATGGGTAGTTGATAGACACAGTGCAATGTTGAAAGTAAGAGATGTACAGTACTTTTAAAAGAAATACTGCCTTTAATTGATCCTCACGGATAATAATCATCATCATTTCGGTCCATTTAAGTAGATACCGGACGTATCAGGGGAACACTCAGACACCTACAAATGCCTCGCCACAAACGAATATGGAAAAGCGGTCGTCACCGCCGCTCTCAATGTAATTGAAGGTGAGAAGTTTCAACATCATGTCCAGGCAGTGTGTCCTCTGTATGAAGAGATTTTGCTCCTCATTCTAGTATAATAATTGGTTTATTCTGTTTATTCTCCTCTTAGTTGGGTACAAGAAGACTAAAGCCTTGCAACAATCCAGGACAGGTACACAGTCCTAAAGTACATGTAGTTTGTAATCATAAACAGTTAATAGTATGATTTTATAACCACGCTATTGATTTTATTGTAGCTATTCGGGAAATGCCAGAAGATTTCAAAAAGAATTTGAAAACCAGGTTAGTAATGACCTGGCTTTCCTGGTACCATGGGGAGGGGCAAAGCCATTCATGCAATTCATATGAGGCGTTTCTTTTGATAGGGTTGATGTAGAGCCAAAGGAGGAGAAGAAAGAGATCGATGATAAGTTCTGGGAGCTGCTGATGAGTGCTGACAAGAAGGACTATGAGAGCATCTGCTTCCAGTACGGGGTGACAGACTTCCGTAGGATGTTGAAGAAACTGAGCGAGAAGAAAATCGAGCGCGAGGAAGAGCAATCTCTGGTTTGTGGGGTTTTATGATGTCATCTGGACCAGTGGTTCTCAAAGTTTGTTGGCCTGTGACCCCATTTTTCTATCTTAAAATCATTTGACCCCATCTACATCCCCAAACATCTTATTCACTATATCGACAGTCATAAAATGCACATCACATCCAAGTTAGGTAGTTTGATCTTTTGTACATGATGTTTGGAGAACGTTTCAGTATGTATATACCGGATGTTTGGATCCAAAGGATCTCTTACATTTTATATATTGATGATATTTGCATCATCAAATATCTCCAGCCTGAGTCAGACATACCAGAGATAAATGAGAAAGACAAATTATTAAGTTCAGATATGCTTTGCGTGCCAAAGCATTTCACTTGGGTTTGCATCTTTACATGACAGGTAGTTGAAAGACTATGCAACCTCAAGCCCATAGCGATGACAGAAGACGGAGGAGCAGAGTTTGAACTTGAAATGTCCCTGAAGGACCCGGCCCATAAGATCTTTCTGTTCAAGGTGAGGAACTGCTGTCTTGATCAATACATTATATTACATACACGCTGCCATAAAACTGCACTCACTCATCAATCATTTCCTATTATTGATTATGGTCATGATGATGATTATTTATGAATGATGATGATTGTGATAACAACAAAAACAATAATGTTTATAAAAAATCGTTGTTTTGCACAGGACGGAGTCATGATCCCCTTTAACGCTGAAACAGAAATCAAACACGGATTGAAGCAAGTAGGAAAGAAGTTTGTGTTCAGCATCAACGGAGTTGATCCTGAAGATGCTGGATTGTACCAAGTTGAGGTGAACGGCGTCAAGATCTTCTCAACGGACCTCAAAAGTAAGACCCTCGTTTGAATAGTCCATTATGGTTTCCACCTTCACATTGCAGCGTACACTAAATACAAGCAGCGCTGTTCTCCTCCCCCCCGTAGTGCCCAATGTGGATTTTTTGGTGAAGATACAAGAGGTCACCGCGTTGGAGAGAGAGGATGCAGTGTTCGAGTGCGTTGTATCACAACCCATGAACAACATTAAATGGACCATGAAGAACGCCCCTCTGGAACAAGGAGAGAAATACGACATCACCGTATCGGAGGACTTGCTGATCCACACGCTGGTGGTGAAGGACTGCAAGCAGCTGGACAAGGGCATCTACGCTGCGGCGGTGGGCATGGCCTCCTGCTGCGCCTGGCTCATTGTGGAAGGTAACCGTGGCTACCACTGCATTCTGACTGCAAGCACAAAGTATGGGGCAGGAATACGCAGTGGCTAGGAGAGTTCCACTGCCAGGCGAAAGGCACTGGGTTTCGATCCCAAATATTGACAACCCGTAGGCATTCTAGAACCGAGATACCCTAACCCCCCATGCTCCTTAACGGAATGCATTTGTTTTGCTTTGGATAAAGGGGTCTCCTAAATGGGACAAAATAAATTACAAATAGGTAAAAACATGCTGTTGTATCATATCCCCAGCGGACAGCGATGGGACCGGTAAGAAGAAGGCCCGCAAGACCACCCGAGCGGGCGGAGGGGGAGAAGATCTGAGGAAGATCGCCGCGGAGCAGCAAGCCATAATCCAGAAGGAGAGGGAGGAGATGATGGCCAGGGCCGCGGCCGCAGCCGAGGCCGCGGCCGCATTAGAGGCGGAGGCTGCGGCGCTGGCCGCGGCGGAGGCAGCGGAGAAGGCGGCCAGGGAGGCGGAGGCCCTGGCCGCGAAGAAGGCCGCGGCGCTGGCAGCTAGGAAGGACAAGGAGGCGGCGGCGAAGGCGGCGGGGAAGGCGGAGCCTAAGAAGAAAGTTGCGACTAAGAAGAAAACGGTCAAAAAGGTGGCAGCGACGGAGGGATCTGAGACGACGGTGGAACAGGAAGAGGAAGAAGAGGAAGTGGAAGAGGGAGAAGAGGAGGTGGAAGAGGGAGAAGAGGAGGAGACTGAAGAGACGGTTGTTAAGGAACCGGTGGAGGGTGAAGAAGCTGAAGAGACCCCTGTAACGAAGAAGAAAAGAGTGAGGAACGGCCCTCTGGTCCCTGATGTCGTCATTGGTGAGATGCCTCACAGAAAGATTGAAAACTATGATGCAGGGGCAACAATAGAAGATTGAGAGAAAGTGAGTGATTGGAAAGTCCAACTGATAACAGTGCTGTGTTCTCTTTAGACCCAGGCGTGTACTTCACCCAGGGTCTCTCCGATGTGAGTGCTGTGATTGGCACGGAGGCTGAACTGGTCTGCAAGCTGAGCAGTGCGGACTGCGAGGGCGTCTGGTACAAAGACGGTCAAGAGGTGAGGAATGGCTGTTGGTAAAGAGATAGATGTAGGACAGCCTAGTGGATAGGGCGTCCTTGAGCAAGATGCCTGACCTCACCTTTCCATTTTCCACACATTAATAACGAAGAAAGCGTCTGATAAATACTTAATAGTAATATTAAATGAAGTTACTGGAAATAACCCAATGGTATCAGTGAAGTAACTATTAAAGCAACATTAAAAATGTCTGAGAAAAGATTTAGGAGATTTTGGAAATGTAAGCGTTTGTCTTTTTTTTTGTGATTTCAGTTAACATCAACGGAAGATATCTGCATCAGCCACGAAGGGGTCTTTCACAAACTCATTTTCAAAAACTGCAAGGAAGAAGATACTGGAAAGTACAGATTTGAAGCCGATGGACGTAAAACAGAGGCTACAATAAATGTTGAAGGTAACCATATGTTACTATGTAACAATGCCATATAACTATATATATGTACCTAAAGTGAATATATAACTATACGGAAACATTACAGCAGCATTCTTGATAACATGCTAAATATAGGCTGGCATAAAGGGGTATGTTGTCTAGAATGACTCCCATCCCCATCCTACCCTTAAAAACATTAAAACGTAACAAACTCATCTAGCTGCTCCTGAAGTCCCTTGTGATGATGCGTCTCCTAAATTATCTAATTGTTGAATATATCCGTAAATCTGATGATTTTACCCTAAGATCCGCCCAGATTCAAGAGCGAGGAACTGGAAGAGTTCTCCAAGCCGTCGGTCATCAAAGTGGGACAGAACGTCGCCTTCGAGATCCCCTTTGAGGGCAGAGAACCCATGAAGATCCAGTGGTTCATCGAGGACGAGGAGGTGCTGGAGGACAGCCACATTAAGATTGAGAAGTCCTTCACACACACCCGCCTTGTGCTCGCCAAGTGCCAGCGCAAGATCTCCGGGGAAGTGAAGCTTAAGATAAGGAACGAATTTGGAACCATCGAGGCCATCACCCAGCTTAATATATTAGGTACGGCTTGCAGATACAAAACAATGATTCAAAGTAAAACTGGTATAAGGAAAGTCTTTTGAACTACAGTAACAGTGGCACTCTCTTTATTTACAGATAAACCAACACCACCACTAGGGCCTGTGGATGTCATTGAAAGTTCAGCCAGTTGCATTGAGTTTAAATGGAGGCCTCCCAGAGACGCTGGTGGCTCTCCTATCACAGACTATATTCTGGAGCGCCAGCAGATTGGACGAAACAGTTGGAAGAAACTTGGCAAGATCGGTCCAGAGGCCAAGTACAGAGATGTAGACGTAGACCATGGAAGAAAGTACTGCTACCACATAAGGGCTGAAACCACACAGGGCACCAGTGAAATGATCGAAACGGATGACCTTCAGGCTGGAACCAAAGGTGAGTGTGAGCATGGCACTATGGAGACATTTGATGATTGTACTAATCAATAGATATGTACGATGATATTTAATATCAGGCCTTCTATTGTTCTTTAGCATATCCTGGTGCTCCTTCTGCACCGAAGGTTGTCAGTGCATTCAAGGACTGCATCAACTTGGCCTGGACCGCCCCATCCAACACTGGAGGAACCAACCTTCTGGGATACAACGTGGAGAAACGCAAGAACGGGAGCAATCTGTGGGGTCCTGTTAACCGACCCGATGAGCCTATCAAGGGTAGGCAACCTCATTCAGTTTCATCCTTACTTAACCATCATTTCTCCTTTGATTATGCTACCACTATATGGCATGATTACCTCATTCCTGGTAGATTGTGTTTGTCTAAATCAGGTCTTCATAATGTGATTCCTCTCATCCCTCAAACAGAGAGAAAGTACGGAGTGAAAGACGTTGTGGAGGGGTTCGAGTACGAGTTCAGAGTTTCAGCGGTCAACATCTCAGGCGCTGGAGAGCCGAGCTCGCCGTCAGAGTTTGTGTTTGCAAGAGATCCAAAGAGTACATTTCATGCTAAACTACCAAAGCATCGTCTTCCTGACACTGAGATAACCACAGAGAATTATTCACTAAGTCCTCACTAAACCGACTTCCTCTTTCCAGAGCCACCAGGTCACGTTATTGACCTGAAGGTCACAGACTCCACCTACACCACCCTGTCCCTGGCCTGGATCAAACCCAGTGAGGAGGAAGGGGTGCAGGATGAGGCCAAGGGTTATTTTGTGGAGCTCAGACCAGCGGAAAACCCGGAATGGAGTCGATGTAACTCGAGTGCTATCATTATGGGCTCCTACACCATCATGGGTCTGAAGTCCATGGCTATGTACTGGGTGAGAGTACTAGCCACCAATGAGGGAGGAGATGGAGAAGCACGGGAATTGGACAACTACATTATTGCCATGCCTCCTCCAGGTAAGGTCAACAAAAAACAATTTCCAATACACAAATATTTTTTTCTATAACATGACATCCATAATTCACTCAATTGTTCTAAAGGATATCTATGACATATTTCACCTGTTTACAGTGAGACCTAAATTCACTGACCAGAAAATGAAGAGCTTCAATGTTATCAGAGCTGGGAACACAGCGAGAATTAACGTCAATTTTGAGGTTTGATCAAAACACCGACACAAACATGTCAAACTAAATGCAACGCAGTATCTCAGCTTTGATTCCCTAACGTTCCCTAGCTGTCCTGTATACCTGGTCTTCAGGAATAAATAATGAAACTGTTGCGCTCCCCGTCTGCTCTCTGCTTTCCTGTAGGCATCTCCGGTGCCTAAAATCATGTGGCTGAAGGACGCGGGACCCCTGCCTAAGCTTGTGACGGTGAGCAACACGGACAACTCCTCCCAGCTGCTCATCCCCGCGGCCGAGCGCACGGACACGGGCGTCTACACCATCCTGGTCAAGAACATCGTGGGCCAGGAGACCTTCAGCTTTGAGATAAGAGTGACAGGTAGCGTTGAGGATCCAACGCAACGGATTGGGATTTTTCCAAAAGTTTTTATCCAAAGCGACTTACAAATAAAAAAACGCCCAATGAAGGGTTTCAAGTACTGCATGAGACAAGTAAAGATATGTTAAGATACTACTTGGCAGAGTGTAGTAGTGTGAGTAGTTATATGAACCAGAACATTGAGATATAAGCTGAAAAATACCTATGCTGGATTAAAAAGAACTGTCCTGGCTTGTGGTAACAAATTATACTGTGCCTTTACTAGTCTGCATATAATATAGTTAGAAAGAAAACAGGAAAATAAAATACATTTTCAAGTGTTTTCTAGTGAAATGATGCCCATGTATCTATTGTATTAGATTCAATAATGCTGCATATACTGTTAATAATGTCTACCTCAGCTGTCTGTAACAGTTACTCATGTTGTGTATTTAGATATATACGATCTGTATTTATTTCTATTTTTTAGTCGTTTACATTTTGGAATCCATCCATTTCCACTCCTCTCCTGTACTTTGTCTGCTGTGACACCAGAATGCAATAAAGCCTCCGCCCATCTTATCTCCTCCAGACGAGCCCAAGCCCCCAGGCCCAGTGGAGCTGGACGAGAACGTGCCGGGAACCGTGACCGTGTCCTGGACGCCCTCCCCGGACGAGAAGAGGGACGACCGGCTGCACTACGTGGTCACCAAGCGAGACTCCGTCAAGCGCACCTGGCAGACTGTGGCCGAGCGGCTCTTCAACAACAAGTTCACCGCCATCAACATCATGGCCGGGACGCAGTACCACTACCGCGTCTACGCCAAGAACGACATGGGCCTTTCCAAGCCCTCTGAGTCAGCGACCTGGGAGGTTGGCAAGAGGAAAGGTGTGTTTCAACACTCCTCTCAAGAGGGCGGAGGAGCTACAAGGGGATACAAGGAGCAGATCTCTCGCATCCACACATTGCTCTGCCGTGCAATGCACAGCCAAGGTTACGCTTTTGGGGCGAAATGTTTTTCATGTTCTGAACAAAAAAAAAAAAAAGTGCTTACTTTGCTACAAAGCAAAGTGAAAGAGAGATCATCTCACATGTTTTTATATTTAGCTTATAGCCACACTTGTTTTTAATTATCTTGCTTAGGTTGCCGAACCCAAAGCACCGGTGGGATGAACTGTTTTTAATTGGCCTTCTATCTTTAAACAAATAACACGCATAGTTGCATCATCCCGAAAAAGCAGTTTCTGTGTTTCTCCGTTGAACTGACGCGACCTCCGTCTCCCTCACCTCCAGAGAAGTTCAAGCTCAACATGCCGGAATCCAAGGGCTGCAGCTTCGAGGCCGCCCCCTCCTTCACCGTCCCGCTGAAGACGCACACCAGCCCCGAGACCTACGAGTGTTACATGAGCTGTGCCGTCACGGGAAACCCCAAGCCCAGCGTCACCTGGTACCGCAACAACATCAGCCTCAACACCAACACCAACTACTTCATCACCAACACCTGCGGGGTGTGCTCCATGGTCATCCTGAGGGTGGGCTCCAAGGACAACGGGGAGTACACCATCGCTGCCCAGAACTCGCTGGGCCGGGTGGAGTGCTCCACCAAACTCACCGTGAAAGGTAGGACGGAGCACCGCACCGAGACGCTCTCTAGGCCGAGCAGGGCTTCCTGAAGGGGTTTCGTACCGTGACCCCCCTGTAGGAGTACTTTAGGCCCGTTAATGTTCTCATCAGAAGAATAGCAGCACATTCTCATTTACATATCAAAAGAGTGATCTTCAACTATTCTCTATTTAAAATACAGTGTTCCCTCAGTCTTCTACATACTCATTACAGTACCTTGTCTGTCCCATGGGCCCATGGGTCTCTACCCACAGTTTGAGAACCCTGCTCTAGGCTGTGTGGGGTGCCATGACAGCTAAGAGGTCCCCTGCAGCTAGGACATGGTCTTCATGGGTTTCCCTTTGCTCTTGTGTTTCCATTCATAAACACACGCTAGTTAGATTCATTGGAGACTCGTTGAGGGTCATTTTACCATGAACAGCTGGTGACTCATGCCTGATTCATAGTGGCTCTACGCTCATCAGATGCAGGCTTCAGGCCTTCACAATCCAGATTAGGAATAGGCAGTGAAGGAAATGCATGGATGGATTTAACTTTATATATTTATATATTTTTCTCTGCTCTCCATTTTTCAGATTAAGGAAAAACTGGAGGATCTCACAGGAAATGCTTCGATTTAAATGCATAGGATATCAATAATGCACATTCTTTTGAAGTATGACATTATTTCTGTCCGAAGTGATTCATGTGTTACAAATGGTGCAATTTTTATGGATTAACAGTAGTAAAGAATTTAAGATGAAGGTGAATATTCAAGGGGAAGTAGGTAAATACAATGTCAATGTCGTTTTATGTAATATTTATACTAAAAAGTTTCTATGCAAGGACGGCATGATGGACAGAAGCCTAGATAAAACCCAACATACATATTTTTCCATAATTTAGTGGAAAAATATGCAAACACTTCTTTGAAGACTTTTTGAGTAAGAGAGCAAGCGGAGCACTAAGCCCTTTGCCTTTTACATTCTGCATTCAGGCCTGTTTCTTCAGCTTTGCCAGATCTAATATGTTGCTGATTTAATAAAAGCATATAGTTTGCACTTAAAATTGCTGCTTGTTTACTATTTGATAAAATGGTGTTATGACTTCTGCTTTATATTTTTTGAATGGTTAGTACATGCAAATGTATTACAAAAAAAGCTTGCTGAACAAATCTGACAAACAGTGCCACCTTTGGCCAAATACATGCCATTGTAACTAAGAAGTTACAAAATATGACAAATTACCTCACCTTACAAATAAACATGTTTTATTGGATGTTTAATTTGATTGAGTAATGGATATTTTGGAATTGGTTAGCTTATAAACATTTGCTCAATCGAACTCTTAAGCTAATCAGTCTGATTAAGTACAGCGTACAAACCCAGAATGCATACAAATTGTTTTAATCGCATTAGTAATGGTTAGCTTTAATATGCAATGGTTATTTATTAATTAATCTATGCAACTGTATACATACTACATTATATTAAAATATAATGTTTGGAAATTGCATTGTCTTAGGACTTTGGTACAGGAGAGTCTTAGTGTGTCTTAGGACTTTATAGATGCTACACTACTGTATCATGGCAGGTTCTGCTTCTCTCCTGACTGTACTGTTAAACACTGGCTTTGCCACTGCCTATGGCTGCACGGCTTCAAGTTTCCCTATTACTGCGCGCGTTGTGTAGTTTTCTTTTTTTCCCTGAGTTAATAATAAAAGTCATAAATGATGAAAAAAGAAAAACATGAAATGCATTGCTGAGTGAACTGTAAACATGTGAACATGTGTCACCGGTCGTCGGCCATCTTCAGTGTGTAAAGATTCTAACACATGCTGGTGTGACTGGTAGTGGCATCGCCGTCTTAACTTGTATTTATTTATAATTTAACAGGAGACACGGATATTCAACAGGTGTGAAACCGCTTGCACACTTTCTGACACACGCAGCTGCTTTTAAAGACGGAACGAATCCTTGAGCAAGACTTGTTTGCCCGGATTTGTCCAAAGCATTTTTCTGCCCCCTAGAAAACATGTCTTCCTCTCTGTGCATGTGCAAGTTCAAAAGCATTGTTTACCATGGTTTACCTCACAGCTCTGACCCGGTTGAACTCTGCAATAAATGCCTCTAAAGAACCTCGAGCCTCTCATATCATCTTTCCACGCCTGTGGACCGGCACGAGTGGCTGCATCTCGCTCGCTCGCATTTACTGCACATCTTGAAATATCCATGACACACAATCAATCGTGCCCAAACAGCATAGCAGTGCGTTGCTAAGGCTACAGCAACAATGTGTCAGGGTTTTGAGTTTCACAGAATCACCACCCCCCTGGGTAAATGACTCGGGCTGCGCAAATAAACATCAAACTTTGAGGACACGGATGTGAAGCTGCTAAATGCCTTTCGTCACATTGTATTATCCTCCCCTTGTGATAGGTCTTAAGGCATTAACTTAGAAGTTAGGTCGCTGTGTGTCTTTCTACTTTGACATAAAAGCTGCTTCTGCTTCTTCCCTTCAATCGAAAAAGAAAACCTTTCGATTTAATTTATATTTTATAAAAGTAAGTAGCGGAGGGCTTTGTTTAGCTGGTACCTGGGCAGCTACCTTGTTCTGTAAGGATGAGAGAGATCATGGAGGGCTTGTTTAGCTGGTACCTGGGCAGCTACCTTGTTCTGTAAGGATGAGAGAGATCATGGCCCCCATCTTTCACTGAATCGTGTTCATATCCCACATTACACTCCGAGCTTAACATTGCGTCAGCAAGTTACAAGGTAGGCCTATTAACTGGGCCGGACGGACAGTAATACTGATTGACAGCCACTGTGGCCAAGGATTACCGTCTTAATACTGTAGTTAATGAGCTGAGGACATGGGGAAATGCACCATCCAGACTCATAGTGTTCAGGTAAAGTAATGACTAACCTCGTGACCCGTGTCCACATAATAGAAACTATACTGATGTCTGTTTAACAGCTGTCACTTTGACACATTTACGAGACTGGAATAATGATGAGTATAATGACATTCTGTTGTTAAACCTATGGATGAAATTCATAGGGAAGATATCGGGGTTTATACGAGGCAATGTTGTAATCCACCCTCAAATCTTGTCTTATGTAATACATCATGTGGTATGTATAAATAGAAACCATTATTTTGAAACAATTCCAAATGATGGGGTAAGATTTGTCACAGCTTCCACCACCATATTTATATTACAGTCTAGACGAATTCAGACATGCTTTCTCCCCCAATGTAATGTTAAATGAACCACCTTGATACAAATCAACAAAGCTTCTGCCAGTTAACCATGATTTAACCAGTTAACAATGATTTAAAAGGCACAATCTTCCAAAGCTCAAATCATATGGAGAGCGATAAGGAGCAAGAATGTAGCGTGGCTGTGTTGTTTAGCTCAATTCATAGAGGAGCATTCGAGGGCGGACACCTTCTGGTTGGTTGGTCCGCTGGTTGGTCTGAATGCTCGTGTCCGACCCTAATCTCATTGGTCGGAAAATCGCTGGTGTTACTTCCATAAGGAGAAAAGCGCTTGTTAATCCGTTATTTTCAGGGGCTGGAGGGACATATGCAGAATGATGTAATATATTTTTGAGTGATAGGCTATATTGTTGTAGAGATATTTAAATACAATAAAAAATGGTATTTAAATATATTTTACTGAACAAATGTGTTTGTTTTAATAATCGTATGGGTAAATATACTATAAGACGTTTAAGACAGGAAGTCAAAACACCCCGGCTTTCACAACTTTGAACTCACCCAACTTAAAGGAGGCTGCTAGTTCTAAACCCTATTGAAAATGCACTCGTCTCCAAACGAATTGACACCATGTTAGGGAAGTCGTTGGTGTGGCAGAGTTTTTGTAAAGGAAAAAAGGACAAAAGCGTTTCTAGTCGTATCATCTAAAAACATCAATTCTTTCTTTCAGGTTGTCTGCTTCAGGATGCTCCGTCAACTTTCATTAACGCTTGAAAGGCTCTGAGTGTGAACATGTCAGAATTGGCACCTTGGTACGCATCGCAGCGCAGTCCATGAACACAAAACAAGACCTAAAACTGAATCTTCCAACGCGTGTTGTCCTTTCTTCCACGTGACTCCATGGCTTCTCTGGCCTGCGACCCGCTTTCTAGTGAAGCAGCATGGCCCATTAAGATCATCTAGAGATAGCATGTTGATGTTTGTATATGACTACATATACTTTATTCTGCGTGTGTCCCGACAGGGCCATGGGACTTCACCAGAACCAGCTGACTGGTGCCATGTCAAGCAAGACAACGTGCTATTGTCACAGTCAAAAGGTGATTTATCGCCATGCAGGTTACCCATTCAAACAAGGAATGCGTCTGGGTCTGTCTCTTCAAGGAATCAAACGCAAACCCAGTTTCAGATGTGCAAGGAAGCAAAGTACGCCGTCTTGTTGACCTTCCAGCATGTATGCACTTGATTTTGTTCGGACGAATAATGTGTCAAGAACTTTTTGCAGCTTGAGCCAAAGCAAAAGATCCCGATGAGCCAAATGAGCCACGATGAATCTGCATTTCTTAGTGGCAGTGAGCCTCAGGAGCTCCACGCTGAACCATCTGGCAGGACTCCTCCCCAGACCCCTCTTCTGCTCCTTACCCCCCCATCTGGGACATGTCCCGCGGGGGACGCCATCACAGCACCTCTGGAGATCGTTTGACCTGGCGTGTGGATTCTCAGGTGGCGTGTTTATGGCACAGACTCAGATGTTGAGGAAATAACAAATGAAAAGGGTTATTATTTGGGTTTTGGGTTGTTGCTCGCGACAAGAAAAGTATCATTAATATGCATCAGGTATGGACATTAATATGGGGATAAAAACGCCAAACTGACTTATAGTTTCGCTTATTAATCAATGTTTAATTAACGTTCATGACAAGTCCATAATGACGCCAATCTGTCCTAGCTGACAAGAAAAGGGATTTATGTTCTAATTTTTATACACGTCATTAAAATTATTAGGGTTGTTATAATTTACTTTGAACCCTTGGTTAGAATAATGAGGTCCACTGCATAGTTTAGCAGTGCTCACTCACACACTTTGCCTCTCATCCCTTACCCATCCATCTTTTCAAAGTGTGGAGATGACAAAGAATACAATTAATTAAGAATGGGACTGCAAATCTAAAGCATTTAATTTGACGTAGAACTATATTTCACCTTTTACACAATCCCTCAACACTGTGTCTAACAGATGGAAAAGGGCACGCTCTATGTAGTTGGAGTTGAATAATAATCATGACCGTTGTTCATTCATTCTCTGGCTTTGCCCCGTTCTCATTAGACCCGAAAGCTTATAATATTGTCCACATCACACTCCTTAAAAATATAGATTATTCGTCCTTGCAGTTTTCTTGGTGTTCAGCCAAAGGATTACATAAACAGTTGCCATCCGAAATAGCCTATAGACCCCCAATAAACACATTGTAATTTTAGCTTGTGTCAACGGAGTGTCATTTTTGTGACGTGTCATATATGGCATTTCTTTGTACTCTTAGTATAGAGTGCAAAGGTAAATATGCCAAATATGTATTTATTATGTATTTATAGTGATGGCATTCACAATTTTGAGTTGATATTTGTGACTTAAAATAATCACGTTATTGAGAGAGAGAGGATCAAAGGAACACCAACTTTGTGTCAATTTCATATCAAATGTTTTAATTATTTCATTATAATTTCAATATTTCACTCATGACATTTTCAAGGCAAAATGTGTGTCTTAAACTTATTTGAGGCATATAAGTGAGGTCATATGAGCAATACAGCTGACTTGTGAGGCATTTCACTGTCATAGCTTTTAGATGGTGCATGAATTAATAAAGACAGTTAATGGGTTGGAGTCAAACCAACTCTTTTTTACGTCCGTCATTCATTTTGACGGAGGACGAATTTGAAAAAAAAGAACACGGCTTTTATCCCCAGCAGTCGCTGACCACCCCGTTCCCCATCCCCCTCCGCTGGTCTGAGCCTGATATGAACACGCTTCCGTGTCTAATGTCTCAGGAACCTGAAAGCCGGTTGTAGAATCCCTGGCATTCCAGTATTTATTAGCTTGTAGAGCAGAGAGGGAGGTGACACTCCTGTACCAAACTGAGCAGCGGCACCACCACCAGCACAGCAGGAGACGAGTGCTGAGGTAGGTCTGACCCTCTTCCTCTCATCTGTGGTAGCAAGGGGGGTTTTCTACCATTTCCATCCCTAATTGGAATATAGGCTACTTCTACATCTTGAGGTCAATTCGGTTATGACATCCAGTCCAAGGATACCATTGCAAATAGTTAAGTTGTGATATTTGTTTTTTGTGTCATCATGTATGGATCCTTTTTATTGAACTGCCAGCTTGGTGAAATTTTGCTCTGCTTTTTTTAAAGTCAAAATGTTTGGTCTCAGAAATGGTTTTAAAGATTTGGTAAGAGTAGGCGTCAATTTCAACGTTAAAAAAGTTTAAAAAAATAGTCAACCTTACATGTGATCACATTTTTTGCGGAGGACTCGCCCTCTAATCTGTAATCCAACCATTATTGAAATTGAATTTGTATTGACATATTGTACAAGTGTGTATGTATGTCAATAAGAAAGGCAGGACACCATATCTGGCCATTCTACACGGCATGTAGTTCCAGTAGCTACATATAGAAGAGTTCTGCCCCAGCCACTTTTATGATGCTGGGCTGGGTTACCGGGGATACCGTGCAGAGCTATGTGTCAGAAGCGATCACCTAAGCAACCAGTCAGTAGCATTAACCCTAGCAGCAGCTGCATGCTGTAGCTAACGCCACATTCTTAAAGCAAGCTCAAAGACTTCCCTACATAGACTGTGTTACCCCAAGTTCAGGTCACTGTCAAAACAATTATTTATTACATATTATATGCTTATAAAATGTGTTGTAATATGTTATCATTCATATTTATTATTATAAAAAAGAACAAGGGATATGGGATACACATGATTTATATTTAAATGAATTGAAAGAAATTAATGGATTCATTAATGCAATGATCCATTTTATGCTAACTCACCTATCGTGCCATAACTAACGATGGAAGACTAATTTGACATTCAACAACACAAGTGATGAGACGATCACAGATCGATGGGACATGTGACATCTTCCAACATCTTCCATCAACCCTGAACTGTCCTGTGGCAGTGTTGGTTTCCCTGCTTTCATGGGAGGTGAATTTGGGGAAATGTATCGAAAACATTGAATGCATTTTTTATATGTTTTCTAACTATTTGTTTTCGGTTGGTTCAGATTTGTTTGTTTCAAAAAGTTTGAAATGTCATGTAAGGACTCCAAACAAAAACAGAGGCAAATCAGCAAAAATGCTGACAAAAATATCTGGGGAACTAGGACACTAGGGAGAGCAATGACTATACTCACACAATACAATATTGAATGCCCCCTGTAGGATAAGCCTGTGTTTGAGGCTGTCCTGTTAGCTAAGCTCTATAGGTCAAGATTAACTGGAGAGACTAAACAAACCTTGTCAACAACAAATTCCCTCCTCAGACGCATCGTTTGCATCCCGAGCCAACTGTCCAGTGTGTCCCTCCTGGGCACCCTTATGCACACATCGTGCAGCACAGCACTCAGGAACCCTCCTAACAACCGTCAACACCACATCCAACACATCTTGCTCACCTCCTGAAGCCTTAACGCAGATATTCAAATCGCGAGGTGAAATGTAAAGTTTCTAGGAGATTATACTACAAGTATACTAATAGTAATGACCTTTTCTACGTGCCCTTTTTAAGCCTGTGCGTCAGTGATTTTCTATTCAGAATACGTACCTAATCAATCTATTTTTATAAAGTGCCATCCATCACTATCAGTTTCGCAATCCAAACGGGGTAATGAAACATTGCAATGTAAAATTGAAGACCCCGTGTGGAGACTGGCACAGAACATACAGATCGTTAAAAAAGTAGTCTTCGCCAATACGGAAATATGTTACGCAACGTTGTTATACAAAACGTTTAAAAGAGTTCCATTGCCATTGAATATTAAGATAACAGGTCAAGTGTCAAACGCTTGAATTGGACTTTAATGATATTATATTTTTGGAGCCGTTGCCAGTCAGCAGATTGCAGAGTCAAGTGTGACTTCAAAATGACAGGCTAGAGATAAATCTAGCCTGTCATTTTGAAGTCACACTTGTGTGACTTATAGTCAAGAGAGGCTCATAAAAGGAGAGGAGAGATGTAGTCTTCTGGTCGCAATTTCATACACTGTACACTGTATAATGCAAGATGCAT
The DNA here is from genome assembly GCA_027123675.1 of Molva macrophthalma. Taxonomy (NCBI): domain Eukaryota; kingdom Metazoa; phylum Chordata; class Actinopteri; order Gadiformes; family Lotidae; genus Molva; species Molva macrophthalma. Next base: position 3,222,811 of record JAOPJO010000025.1, on the reverse strand, counting down.
ATTCAAGATATTAGATAAACGACACAACAACAAGTCAGAGGTAGAACTTATGTTCAAGTTCTTTATTTGGTCAAATGCACAACAAACATGCAGTAGCATTTCATTGCTGGCAATTCAATTCCAGTGTTCTAAGCTGTATGTGTGTGTGTGTGTGTGTGTGTGTGTGTGTGTGTGTGTGTGTGTGTGTGTGTGTGTGTGTGTGTGTGTG
>JAOPJO010000025.1:3204452-3215516 GCA_027123675.1 Molva macrophthalma | reverse complement strand
GACTAATGAGGGTTCATCTGGAGGTAAACCTCCACCTGAGGACGCCCCTCTAGGTAAGAACAAAGGCTATAGACCTGAGATATATACTGTGACCATGATATTACACCAGGAGACAGGCCATGGGGGTTTCAAATGCCTTGGTGGTCTTTTCCGCGGCGTGTGAACGCCTTGTTGTTTTGACAGATTAACCCCCTCATGTCATCGTAAATATATGTAATGTACATTGAATTTGCATTCTAAATACATTTTCGTAAAGGGAACCAATTTCAACACATTCAAACTGATATTTAATGTCATTTTTATATTATTATCTATTATTGTATTTTTTATTATGTCAATAAAAGCTGCTCATCCTTCACATGCCAGCTATCTAAACAGTGTGATCATAATGTGGCTAGGAGTAATGTTTACTTCTGTTTAAAGTATAAATTGATTTTAAGTAAATAAATAAATATAAATAAACAGTTTGGTTGGATCTGACGTGGTTAGGGGTGGAAAGAACCCTTGAGGAATTGGATTTGACTTTTGCCGACTCAAACATGGATTAAGTATTGATTGATGATTCACTTTATATTTCATCGTACATACATTTGATAGTGCATCAGTTGAATATCCAAGACAGTGTGGCCCATGACTTGTTGTCCATCAGTAGGCTTCACAGACGGGCGAGCTGGTCGGGAAATGCTTGAGCAAGGCATTACTCATTCATCACCTAGTGAGGCTGGTAAGACAGAGCCACATAAATACTGTAATACTAAAAGATATGCTTTGGCAAGTTTATTAAACAAGAATACTAAAAAAATAATAATCATAATAATTGTTGTTCTCTTTTCCTTTTAGAATATAAATAGCTAATAACTTCCCCCTTATTAACATCTGATTTAATACAGCCACAAAACAAACATAAAACATGTCATTCCTGCTTCATGCCTGGAGTAACAGTAGTCTGATGCATTCTCCAAAGGATCTTGTGTTCCTTTGTATTTCCTGAGTGTAAACCTGTAAGCTTGATGCTTGTGCTTGCTTGGGATACATCATTTTGCACTGTAAGTACAGTATATCATATGTCATTTATCACAATCTAAAACCCTATTTGTACAGTGTTTCTCAAGGCCAGATAGAAAAATAAGACAGATGTATGTGATGAAAGAAAATATGAACTAACTTTAGTTGTATCTACACTTACATTAGAGACTGGGATTAAAAATGGACTCTGCGATATTTATGGCACCCGTGGCCAGCAAACCGAACTGATTGTTAACACGCATACGGTTTGTGAAGGAGCCTGGTTCAAAGATGGACAGCAGGTACGTCTACACTTCCTGCCTACATGCTACGCATCTGGCAAGTGTTGACACATTCATATAACAGACTTTCACCTTTTTTTCTTTCACAAGTTGACTGCCAAATCAAAAGGGCTCAGCATCACCCAAGATGGAACGCGTCATAAACTGACAGTGATGCAGTGCGGAGACGATGACACTGCGCTGTACAGCTTCGTCTCGGGAGAGCACAGCACTCAGGGAAAGCTCACTGTTGGAGGTACAGTTTCACTTTCACCCCCCAAAAAAACAGTAAGAAACTGCCAGCCTCAAGGTAGTCACCGCCCTTTGCTCTGTGTTTCCGACAGACGTACCTGTGATTGATCCCGACGACCTTCATAAGTTCTCCCGGCCTGTCGTCGTACGGGTCGGTCAGAACGCCGCTTTCAAGATGCCCTTCCCGCCGCAGGGGGGCTTGGTGATCAGGTGGTTTAAGGACGGCGTTGAGGTGAAGGACGGGGCCGGGGCCAAGATCGTGAAGGAGCCCAACCACAGCCGCCTGTTGCTGAGAGACTGCCTGAGGACCGACACTAGCAATATTACAATCCAACTGCAAAACCCATTCGGGGCAGTGGAGGCTAAATCCAATCTGATTGTTTTAGGTACTGTACCATTGGGGCCAAAATAAATCGACGAACAATTTAAGAAGTGACACAATTTCCATTGCACTTGTGTATAACTTATTGGAATTATAAACATAGCATCCACCTCCCAACAGACAGGCCCGGCCCACCAGACGGCCCAGTAGAGGTTCTGGAAACCACCTCGTCCTTGATCGAGATCACATGGAAACCGCCCAAAGACGACGGAGGCTCTGGCGTGACCAACTACATCATCGAGCGGCAGCAGGCGGGCCAGGGTCTGTGGACCGCGCTGGGGGACGTCTCGGCTGACAAGACCAGCTACAGGGACCGCAACGTGGCCCACGGCAAGAGGTACCACTACAGGATATTCGCCCAGAACCCGGAGGGTCTGAGCGACGCCCTGGAGACGACGGACAGCATCATGGCCGGCGTGATGAGTGAGTTAGTCAGAGCAGAAAACGACGTCTTGTTAAGGTTCTTCATGTAGTTCTTCATGTAGCTGAAACCCTGCGGTTGGTATGGAAGGTTGTCCTACAACGTATTCATGTTGCTGTTGCTCCAAAACGGAAAAAAACATTGGATATGTGTACTTTGAGCTGAATGCCTTTTTTTTTTTTTTACCACAACATACTTGCATGCATTATCCAGAGCTGGGATATTGAGTCACAGTCTAATATTCATGATCATTATCCCATCATTCCTTCAGTTTTATCAGGGCCGCCGGGGGCACCCACAGTGGTCAGTGCCTCCAAGACCTGCATCACCTTGACCTGGACTCCCCCGGAGAACGACCGAGGGGTGCCAATCATCGGCTACCAGCTGGAGAAACGCAAGAAGGACACGCACCAGTGGATCGCCCTGAATCCCCTTAACGAGCTCATCGAAGGTCTCTATTGGCTGAATGTCGTGGCTACCTCCAAGTCCATTGGCTGAAAAATGGATGAATTATCTTGTTTTACTTTTGCTTACATTTTGAAAAGACGCTTCTAGGAAGAGCATCTTTTGAATGTATATTTCTATTTTCTTCCCCAACCATGCCCTCCATCCTCAGCTTTAAGCTACGCAGTAAAGGATGTCACGGAAGGAGCGGAGTATGAGTTCAGAGTGGCAGCCATTAATGAGTCCGGGGCCGGTGACCCTAGCCCTCCCTCCCCGATGGTGTGTGCCAAGAATCCCAATAGTAAGTTCATACAAACGTTCAGCGTGCTGGACCCCATCAGCCTGGATAACACTGGCGTTTCCCCATCAACATTTTGCTTAAAAGGTTGTGTGTATTTGTATTTATCTAGTGAGGCCGCGCTTTAAAGACCCGGAGGACTTCATTGTGGTCAGAGCTGGGAACTCTGTGCGTGTGAAGGTTAATTACGAGGTATGGAATGGTTGGCACCGATAATAATGTTTTGTTTTTTAACTTTACATGACTTTCAGTGATATAACAGATTGGCTTTAAATACAAACTACAGAAAAAGGAAGTTAGGATTAGGCTACACATGTTATTCTAATAAATCACTATGCATTTCAGTTAAGAGAATGCCCTGGTTTAATCATGTGTGTAATTGTTAGTCGCATATTATCCATCTTATTCTGTTTCTTTTCTAAAGGGTGAACCTCCTCCGCAAATCACCTGGATGAAGGACAGTGAACCAATCTCCTCCTGGATTAACGTTATCAACACAGAGGGAATGTCCCAGCTTGTGATTCCCTCTTCCAAACGTAGTGATTCAGCCATCTACACCATCATGGCCAAAAACCTGGTGGGGGAGGCTGTGTTCGACATTGAGGTTAGAGTCACAGGTAAGGGCAGAAAACCAGATCTACTCCGTGATTGCTTTGTGTGATCCCAGTGGGGGAATTTTGATAGTTGGTAAAATAACACACAAGGGAGCCTCTGACAAAGCCAAAGACCAAGATCCATATTTAAGGATGGAAAACTGGAAAGTTGGACTTTTGACTTCACATAAGATACTGGTTATTGAAATGGAAAGAACTCGAATTGTGGACGGAACAGCATGCAGGTTTACACGCAAGGTTGTTCTAGTTGAAAGAGTTGAAATAGTGAAATGCATCGAATCTGAACTAATGGCCTGCATTTGCCTCTTGGTGCCTGGGCCTAAGGATTGAAGAGGGGTAGCATCGAATACATCATAGATTATAGATTACAGACCACTCATCATGCTTAAACACCCATAGAATATACAACTGAACACACTATGGTGAGCGGAAATAGCGGTCGACAAAATCTCAGTTCAGACCAGACCTTCACGCCCGGAATGGATTAAGAAAGCGCTCGATATTTCCCATTTCCAGACCAGCCCAAGAGCCCGGGGCCGGTGCAGATCGAGCAAACGGTCCAAGGCAGAGTGGTACTCTCCTGGGCCCCGTCTCCGGACGAGGAGCTGGATGACCGCCTGTACTACGTGGTGGCGGAGCACGAGTCCGGGACCCGGGTATGGAAGAACATAGCGGACCGCCTCTTCGGCCACACATACACAGCCGTCAACATTCTGCCCGGGAGACAGTACCTCTTCCGCGTCTTTGCCAAAAACGACATGGGCCTCTCGGATCCTTCAGGTTCACCCACGTGGGGCGTGGACTGCAACAGAGGTGGGTGTTTGTGTTGTTCAGAGATTCACTACGGGATAGGGGTATTGGATTACACCTAAAGTACAACATAACATTCAACTATATAGTTTATTCTAACTTCAGACATTTACGTTTAGTCGCCTTTGTCAAAGGCAACCTTAAAAGTTATGCTGAGCACAATCAAAGCATACAATCAAGATTGGAGCAGCTACAAAGTTTCTAAAAAAAACGACTGAACTGAGGGCAGAGTTGCTATAGGAATCAGAACATGAGGTTGGCAAGTTAGTGGATTCTTTTTGTAAGTACATAAAAGTTACATCAGAGCCAATACATTTCAACAAAGTGCACTCTAAATTCATAAGCTAACAAAAGGAGTTCTGAAGCAGAGGCTGAAGATGTTTCCATTATTGGAGGTGGAAGGGGTGAGCTTCGAGGGAGCAGCACTAGCTTCACCTTCCTCTAAGTCTTCTCGTTTCCGCTGCAGTTCCCCTGGTGACCAGCAGCGGCAGCCCCATGGAGGTCAACTTTGAGAGACCTCCATCCATCCTGGTCCCTCTGAAGGTGCACAGCCCACCAAAGGGGTACCAGCTGTACATGACGTGTGCCGTGCGGGGATGCCCCACCCCCAGCGTCACCTGGCACCTGAACGACCTGTGCATCAGCTCGGACAACCACTACTACATCACCAACGCGTCAGGCGTGTGCTCCTTGTACATCCAGAGAGTGGGCTCCCAGGACAGTGGGGAGTATAAAATCGTTGCAGAGAACGCCCTGGGCAGGGCAGAGTGCACCGCCAAACTGGTAGTTAAAGGTATGGCTTGATGGGGCGCCCCGGTAGCTCACTGTGTAGTGCACGTACCATTAAGGCTTAGTCCTTACCGCAGCGACCCGGGTTTGATTCCTGCCCGTGGTCCTTTGCTGCATGTCTCCCCCTCTATCTCCCATACCTTCCTATCTATCTAACTCTAATAAAGCATTGAAAATGCAAAAACAAATCTTTAAAAAAATAAATAAATAAATAAATAAATAAATAAATAAAGGTACGGCTTGAATTAGATACGAATGGAAAATGTATATGTTGTTATGTTTCGATTTGTATTTATTCACTTCTTTTTTAAACCTAACCTTATTTTTTTCCCCTGTGCTTTTCTTCACAGAATGAACCTGCGACGAAACCTGGGCGTGGCAGATCATGTAGCGTTGATTCTGCTACGTATCTCAAGTGGTATCATTTACGGTGTTATAAGTTATGGTGGTGTTGTCATATACTGTGCAGTAGTGTTTGTCTTATAAGTTACCTGTAAAACCAACCATCGACTTCACCTACTGCTTACTTACTTTTCAATGGTACGTTTGAATGAATTCAAATTGTTTCATAGATATACACCAAACGTCAGCTAAATGTTCTCAATCGTGTTTGTTACTTAGAAAAATAGGTTTGGTTAAAGCTCGGCCTTAGGAACTGCAATAAATCAACAAATTGACATCTCATTTGCCCGCTGTGTTCCTTTCCGTCTCCAAAGTCATTCGGCATTACTCATCCTTAGTTAATACTTGACATTTCAGATATGGATGTGCTGCATTGTTTTTGTGTGACTGGACCATAGATAGGTCTCACTCAGCGCCTTTCCAGCATCAGCTTTCATTACGAAGCTCGCGTTACCAACAAACCCCCAAACCCTTGTGAGCCAAGTGTACATTTCATTGGTTTTCCAAAGATATTCAAGCGCCCAGATAAAAAAAAAAGTCCATGAGGAGATTGTGGGCAGCAAATATAGGATCAGTCCATGTTTTAATAACTTATGTAAAATAACCATAAAAAGGCATATTTTCCAATAAACCTACTCCCACACGTATAATCTCAATACATTTAATGGAAACAAAATTACAAAATGAAGTGAGGTTAATAATGAAGCCAATACAACAAGAAGACATTAAGCTGGATGAAGAGAGCTGGGGACGCGTCTTTGGAGATCTGACCATGTTGATTGACATGAGGTATAGACAGCACTGAGTATGTTGGAATAATTGTTGTGGGTGTTTATGTTCCATAAAACGTCTGCCTCCTGTTGGTTGTGTCCTGGGTCAAAGGTCACTGTTTATGTTTTTGCTCATTGCGTGCCCCCTTTGCTCTCCTGACTTTAATGCAACAGCTTCGAGGGCAGTTACGAGACCAGCATGGCCCCAGTTCAAGCTCTCCGGGCATGCCATCACGCCCTCCACCATCCATGTGAAGCCACAAAGCCTGTCACTGCATGGGGACAAACGCTAAATGCACAATACACAACCCCTCTTATTTAATACAAGTCCCCTCATACAGACAAGTGACTGACTCACTGAAATGCCTGATTTGCTTTGGAGACTTAATCATGGCAGGACGTCCACATGGATTTGATGCATGGCCCGTATTTCATACCCTGGCCTTGCATTATCAACTGGGGATTGTTTTACCAAATAAAACGTATCATATTAATCTTCACAGGCCAATAAAGTCATTCCTAGCATGATCGCGTTACCGCAAAGAATCAAGCATTAAGCGCTCTCAGAAGGACACCCAGACACCTTAACGGCTATGATGGGCGTCATCATCAGAGATCACGTAATGTTCCATTGGATTTTTATTGTTGTTGGAAAATAGAATTGAATGTGCTTGTGTTGAGTTGAGTAAGATTATGCTGGCAAGTAATATTTTAACACTTAGCACTAGAGTATACATCTCAACAAAAACATAGAAATACTTTAATTAATACCACAGGGTGTAGGGTGTGCGGGCTATAATCCACATCGTATAGCTACTGCCAAGTGATACGTGTCGTGAGGACAGGAAGTAAGAAGAACCAAGCTCCACGCGATGCGATGAAATGGGTTTTTACCAAGCGCATTTAACCACCTTTTATCACCATACAAAAGGGGAGTTCGCTGGGACATCTCGAGCAGAGACAGGACTGAGACAGAAGGCTGAGGAGGACGCCTGAGGGCTGAGGAACTACATCTCAAGTAAGGGAACACCATTTGAGAGTTTTTTGGGGAGGTTATTTTTTGTTCATTTCCATTATCAAACAAGGTATTTGTTCTTTTTTTTTAATATATAAATAAAATTAGATATACGATGTACAATTGAAAAGATATCTTAATTATCTTCAGATTAGTTTCCGGTCTGCATGTGTTATAGGTGTTCTATCACACATCTATCAGATGTTCTGGGATGCTTCAATGTGTATGAAATTCATGTGCAGCAGGTTATTTCTAGAATAAGCTTATGAATTAATAAAAGCCTTTATGGGTAAAATGGGTTTCACCTGTCAATCATGGATCAGGCATCCCTATCAAAGACTTATGCAGCAAATACATGCATTAACTGCCCAAATAAGGCCATCAATACAGGGGGTCTTGTGAGCCTAATCGATAATTAGAATGTATTGTAGTTTGTTATAAATGTATAATTTACTATCGCTATCATTATTGTTCATGATAATATTATAGTTTTTATCAATTATTATTATCATTATTGCTGCGTTGCTAGGGAAACTGGCACAAAGGAGAAAGATTGAAGGCCATAGTTTTGAATTGCATGCGTCTTCCTCTCAAATGTACTTGAGAAACCAATACTGCTGTTAGTTCCAAAGGTACTGTTGACTTGTGTAACTAGTCCACTGAACCACCTGTTAAGGTATACAAGCAGAAACACAGCACTTCCCCACACAATCCACAAGGCATCATTCAATTGATTGCCAAACAAGTTAAATTTCAGCTAGCCTGGCCAGTGTCAAACACCCGAACTTTCTTTGTTTGGCCTTTCACTGTATGAGCTACAAAGCACGACAAACGCTGGCGTTTAGTTATTATTGACCACTTGTGTTTGACCTTTTTCCCACACATTAGGTTAGAGGATCCCTGATAGATTTCCTAGGATGTGGGCCTTGTTATGCCATGATTCTACCCATCAGCTCCCTCCAGAAGATTCTGTTCATACATTTTACAATCAAACACACGTAACTAAACGCAAGTCATTTTCTTTCAAAGACAAATACCAGCTGTACCAACTAAATAAATCAAAATTCCTCAACATGTGAATTTCCACAAGGTCTTGACAATGCATCTTGATGATTTACTTTAGTAGCGCCCAGAAACTTCACAGAAACGTGTCTTGGCTTCAGCGAGCGACTGCAACGGCACACTGGCCCCGTCCACTTCTATGTTTGGATCGGGAGCAGTTAAATATCTGGCGCAGTCACTTGGCACCCTGGGCAGAATGGGCCTGAAGGTGGGGTTTCACATTCCTCTCTTTACAGTGTCCCGGCAACACCCAGGCATGCCCAAAGAGTGATGTCATAAATCTAGCAGGGCTAAAGACTGACCACAGCAAGCAAGGAGCCTTTTGGCATTTAGGACCTTATGGCTGCCGGCGACGGCGTTCAACACGGCTCGCCTTCTCCTCCCCGAACTGGACTGGAAGATCCTAACTGGCTCCTAAGATTGTTGTTGAATATGACTGGCGACTCACTGCTCTACCTCTCAACCAAAACTAAACAATTACACAATGCACAGCTTTACTATTTCAATCAAAACTGCTGAATGTGTATTTGGCCAGGGTGCAGTGAGCGGCTGAATATTTAGATCATCAGAGCAAACTTGGTGAAATTGGTTGTCAGCACTGTCTCCGTGTGTTACTGAGATGGTATTTCACACATGTTGCTATTTGAGGGGAACTCTCTGGGGATTCTATGTGGCGACTCTGACATGGCGAGAAATATATGTTCACTTAATAGAATGGACAGTGCTTCAAAAGTTTTTTTAATATCATTTTGTACAAAAGGAGGGCCGGTGAAGGTTTGTGTGCATCTTACATTAGGGTAATAGGGTAACAAGTATTTAACTTACCATTTTAGAGACTGCACATATTCTGAAATCATTAGACACTTGAACTGCCACTTTAGATTATTTATATTTTATTATATATATATATATATATTTCAAGGGGTGATCCTGTGTTCTGCATTCTTATGTTTCTCTGAGTCTCAGTGCGTGTACCATATGGTAGATAATGTATCTACTTAGTGTACGTTTATAGTAAATACATATAAATAAACCACCTCCCAGTTCCCGACCCTGTGTTGACCTGATGCTACAGCTCTGAACTTGAACACGATCTTGTTTTTCAGACTCTAATACCAAGGTCGCTGCAGTGATGCCAGACCAAAACCCAGACCAAAATGGGCGCCGTAAGTTACAAACTGTGTACAATTGTAAAAAATATCGAAACAATAAATGCCGCAATTTGATTTTAGGAAAGCCACAATAAACCTATTTGAAGTAAAAAAAAATGATAGGATATGCAGGCGAAAAATCCATTATAATGATGGGTTCCATCATAGGATGAAACAATAAAAATCTGTACACACATGGATAAAAGACAAAAAACGGACCTTGTAAATATTAACCGCATTAATCGGTTCTCCTTTAACAGCTGGTTTTTAAACGTCTCGGTGACGTCTCACCATACTATCAACCGGTGTGAATGAAATGAAAAAGGAAGAACCTCCGGACTGCCTGCTCATGATAAAACAAAGCATCGCAGGCCCTGGAGAGAAGGAGTGCTGATGAAAAACTATCAACGCTGCTTCCAGGGCTTCGTAGGAGGCAGGGAAATCATTTTGCCAAATCATAAAATGATCTCTGAATTCCACACTGCGAGTGCCTTGGGCATGGTTACCGAAGCGGAAACGCTAAATATTTTTTTAGGTTGATTATCGTCTCATTTAACACTGCCAGAAAATAAATTACAAAATTGTCCACAAGAGTCACTAGTCCTGATGGAGAGGACCAAAATCCAGAAAATCTATCTCGAGCAGTGTAGAGTTTCCACTGTCAATCGTTCTCTAATACTGTTCCAGTGCTGTTTACTATAGACGATCAATGAGTTTACAATCAATACATGTCGATGCTCTTCTACAAAATACCACAGATAATACAGGAACATTCCGCATTTGTATTTCAAACAATCCACAACCCTCCTAAACCCTAAAGTCAATTCACTTGAATTAGCATAAAACAGCATTCGTTGACATTATGAAGTGAGGGTGTTATCAGTTCCTCTCTGCACTGTGCGGAAAGGGCACTGAGTGAAGCGGAAAACTCATCCTGTGGGGTGGTGATGACGGAGTGGGGGGGGGGCGGGGGGAGTGCCACCTCACTGCCTCACCCCCCCGAGGGAACTGCACTTCCCTGCCAGCTCTCCTGAGGAAGCCCTCCTGCTGTGTGCTGGCGGGGCGCACCACTGTTCCCAGTGATATTGAGTCATCCATCAGCGAAGGCCCCCCCCCCAGGGTCCCCGGGGGCTGAGACCCTCACGATACAATCCGGCCTTGTCATCCTTCATGAGCCCCGTCCCCTGCCCCCGCCAATCGGGATTGGGAGGAGGGAGCGGAGCACCGCAGGGCTGGGATGCTGCATCATAGTCTTCACTATCCCCCCCCCCCCCCCCCCCCCCACGGGGGGGGGGGGGGGGGGGCGTGGGGGGGGGACCCCACGCCGCGGGACCCCCGCGACCCAAACGTGTAAATGTGAATGAACTG
>JAOPJO010000025.1:3058472-3069751 GCA_027123675.1 Molva macrophthalma | reverse complement strand
GACTGACAGTTCCACAAACACGCTCACACCCACGCCTACAGCACTGTTTGTCCACTGGTGGTTCTGGAGAAACATCCCAGAATAACCTTTCAACAAATTCCAGAAACAATTAAAAAAAAATGCGTTTTTTCTCTTTGACCGATGAGCACGAGTCTTGATATACGAGTCAGCCGTTCAGAGTCTATCTCTCCCACTTTCTCTTTCTCGTCCTCCCTTCTTAACATAATTGAATGTGTTGTTAACGTAACGTTGGTTCAAAACAGAGAGAGAGAAAAAAAAGATTCCCCCGAGCTGCTGAGCAAAGGGTTCTGGGAACCATCGCTCCCGTCTCCGTGGCGATGAAAAACTTACTCTGTCGAAGCTGCTCATGCTTCCGATGCTCCCCAGGCGGTCGCGCATCCGGCTGGCACCCTTGGGCGACAGGAGACGGGGCAAGAGCCAGGACGGCTCCGTTAAACAGGGTGTCAAAATATCTACAGAACACAGTACTATTTTTCTTTCATATTTTTTACTACAGGCACTGTGCATTTCAATATATGCTATTTTCATTATTATATATTGTGAAACATTAACCACAGAAAATAACCAACATAACAGGTACATGAAATCGGTCAAATGAAGATGGCAATGATGGTTAATTTGGGAGGGGGGGGATATATTGTGAATTATTAACCACAAACCCACATTTAATGAAACAATCACTATTACTGGCCCGTGAAATAAGGAAAAACTGGATATAACTAGCTCTAACTGGTATTGGCAGGTCATTGTTTGACCCATTCTCTGAGACAACGACAGATTGTATCACAGGACTCTGTTGATGATGGGATGATAGGTACCCTCACTAGCAGATATGGGTCAACCCCCGATTCCCCATTGGATGACAATGACACAGAAAGAACACAGGCACGCGCACGCATAGACACCCACGGGCCATCAGGGACACGCAGTGTTCAAATTGGAAAGGAGAACAGGGGAGCTCGTTGCTGAAAAGATAAAACGGCAAAAGCAAAAGCAAATCAAACCGTGCAAGATGGCGGATCTGGAAGAAGAGCAAACAGCGGCATACCCGCGTGAAGATGTTCTCCAGGGAGCTGGTGAGAGAGGTGCGAGCTTTGTTCTTCAGGACGTCTAGTTTGAAACGGCCGCCGGCGCCCGCGCCATCTCCCGCTGCAGCGCTGTTGGGCGCGTTCTGTGGCAAAACACCATGGTAACACAATGTAACAGCAATGGCGGCCGCGCTACACATGAAGCACTTGTTAAATAACTCCTGGTCTTTATTTTTTGAAATACTGAAAGCGGGAAAAAAAATGAAAGAATCCACTCTCACACAGTAATAGGAATAATAATTGTGTCCTAAGGCACATAATCCTGTGTCACGTAGTAGGTAGTAAGACGTGTTAAAGTGCAACGCAATCTGAAACTGGAATATGCGGTTGATTTCGGCTGAGGAGGTTGTGTTCTGTCGAGCATCAAGGTCAAGGTAGGTTGGAAAGTATTGCCTCATGGCAGGCTTCAAAAGTCCTTACCAATAACACTGAAAACTGATTATGAAATCTAACCATGATTTTGGGAAAGAGAAGTCAGACTTTTTTAGGGGATTTTAATATGAGTCTATATTTTAGAAATTCTGAAATATGAATTGAAAGCTTTACATTTGTTTGCTGCCATTATTAACCCAATGAGACACATGCTAAAGGTTGTTGCTGTAGGTGTGGTCGGGGTTTAAACATTAGGGCTCGGTTAAGAGCACAAGTTGTCATTGTATCTGAACTGGAGTATGTTGAACTCCAACTGTATACAAACTTGGAAATCCAGTTTTTTGGAAGAGGTCCCAATCATTTCTCTGCACGTTAAAATGAAGGACTTTTCACCATTAAAAATCCTCCAAATCCATAAAGTAAAGTACTAACCAGCACTAGACACTTCTGTGCAGATTTATCTCATGATTAGGATGTGTTTATGGAGTGTCGGGGGAGTGGGCAGGATAGTGGCTTGCAGAGGGACAGAAAAGGGGGGAGGATTGCAGTAACGGTTGCTGGATTGCAACATGATTCAGCATGTTTATTGATTCATCGAGCTCCCCCGTTAGGGGTCAAGGGTCTGGTTGTTAGGGGTCTGGTTGTTAGGGATCAGGGGTCTGGTTGTTAGGGGTCAGGGGTCTGGTTGTTAGGGGTCTGGTTGTTAGGGATCAGGGGTCTGGTTGTTAGGGGTCAGGGGAGTGGTTGTTATGGGTCTGGGTTATTGTTGTTTGGGCTCCAGGTCCCTTACCTGGGCTGCTGGGTGATTTGGTCCCCAGGAAGGCGGGTCTGATCCTGTCCCAGCTGGACGAGCTGTCAGGATGGTGCCGGGGCCTCCTCCAGGAACCCAAGATCGGACTGCGCCGGATGTCCCTGAGGTTCTTGTCATGTCGCTACAGCGATACCAAGGCGTTCGGTCTCAACTGGGTGGACCTGGGGCAGGACCTCCGCAAGGCCTGCGAGGAGCAGACCCTGGCCGTCATGTACAACGACTACGGTGAGGCCAGGGACCTCTGAGCTGCGAGACCTGAGACCACAGGGACCCTGAGCAGCAAGCCCACAGCGCCCTCTCTGGTAAATAAAGGTCAATGCAGGTTAGGGCTGCTTTACTCAAAGCTAGAATCCATCTGTGTGGTGAGTCCCTGGAGCAGAGATAATACACCTTTACCTGGGGTCCCTGTTGAACCGCTGAGTTTTGCGGGTCTTGACAACATTATGAGTATGACTTCACAGACCGAAGTCTCCAGTTTCTTTGTTTTTATAACAGAAAATACAGTTGATCTTCTGACTGGTTGAGAGTTACATTTCATCTGTACTTGTGATGACTGCATTCAGCTCATCCTGGAATGAAGTATGGACTATAAAGGATCTAAATATGATTTTTACACTCAAATGATTTGTTAGAAACGGAAATAAAGAGAACAAATAGGATGAATGTTGGTGCAAAACTGTAAATAAAACCTTTATGTCTAATCCATATTCACATGAAGAGATTTAGGACTAAACCATTTACCGATTAAGAGATTTAGGACTAAACCATTTACCCATGGAAGAATTAGGACTAAACCATTCACACATGAAAAGAATTAGGACTAAACCATTTACACATGAAGATTATTAGTTAATGGTCCAGAGCCAGTCAGAAAACAGGAGGCTCTGAGTGACTGGTTCTGGTGGGTCTCTGAGTGACTGGTTCTCTGAGTGACTGGTTCTGGTGGGTCTCTGAGTGACTGGTTCTCTGAGTGACTGGTTCTCTGAGTGACTGGTTCTGGTGGGTCTCTGAGTGACTGGTTCTCTGAGTGACTGGTTCTCTGAGTGACTGGTTCTGGTGGGTCTCTGAGTGACTGGTTCTCTGAGTGACTGGTTCTGGTGGTCTCTGAGACATTAAGCAGATGAACAGGTGGAATGTATCATCCTCATGTATTCCTGTATATAGTCCGATCGTATCATTTCAATATGAAATACTGAATGTAGTACAATAACATGCGTTTACAATGAACCTGCTACTAAAGTCTTTAGGATCCGTGCACACCTGCACCATGCTAACCCAATTCATCATCAATCATTCGTCTTTGTATTAATTCATCTTTATTCCACTTAGTTTATTATGTAACTGCTGTAAAGATGATTTATCAACGTGGCCATCAAATGAGTCACGTTCCTTTGATGTTGTTTTGAATAAATTAACCTCCAACTAAAACTGCACTTGGTTCTATTTGAGGGCATACCTCAAAAACTGTTCAGAGTCCAACTTAGTCGTTGATGTCAGAAATATAATATACATAAATAGATTTCCTTAACTTGAAGTCTCCTGTGAATACTAAAGCAGCACTTGTAGATATTTGTAAAGGCAGCGAAGAGGTTCATTAAGGCATCCATCAAGTCGGGACTTTTGTAATTACACGTACAACAGTGTTTTAGTGAATGTTAGTGTACGTCTTCAGGTGTATAATGCCAACTTTGGATGATTCTTTCACATTAATTCTCTTTATTATTATTCAGATATATTATCTCATACAAAAGCAGGGGTGATCAAACCCACAACCTCCTGCTAATACATCTCACACTACATCCTAGCTCCTTAAAGATATCTAACCCCTACCTACACCTTAGTGACCTGTCTCTGTACTGTCTAACCCCTTCCTGCTCCTAAATGACCTGTCTCTGTACTCTCTAACCCCAACCTGCTCCTAAATGACCTGTCTCTTTACTGTCTAACCCAGACCTGATCTTTAATGAGCTGTCTCTGTACTGTATATCCCCTACCTGCTCCTTAATGACCAGTCTCTGTACTGTCTAACCCCTACCTGCTCCTTCAGGACCTGTCTCTGTACTGTCTAACCCCTACCTGCTCCTTAATGACCTGTCTGTACTGTCTAACCCCTACCTGCTCCTTAATGACCTGTCTCTGTACTGTCTAACCCCTACCTGCTCCTTAATGACCTGTCTCTGTACTGTCTAACCCCTACCTGCTCCTTAATGAATTGTGACCACATCTTCCTGTACTGATGAACCATTTATGTTTTGTATTAAGGAGTTGTTAGATTCATTCCAGTAGTTTTGTTAAAAGGAATAAAACAGATGTGTTTTAGAATATGACCCAGTGGACATGTTTGTACACACAATCTACTGTTGCATGCTATACTATGGCTATTATATATGTGAGTATTAACAT
The DNA here is from genome assembly GCA_027123675.1 of Molva macrophthalma. Classification (NCBI taxonomy): domain Eukaryota; kingdom Metazoa; phylum Chordata; class Actinopteri; order Gadiformes; family Lotidae; genus Molva; species Molva macrophthalma. Next base: position 3,065,056 of record JAOPJO010000025.1, on the reverse strand, counting down.
TTTACACTTAGCTCTTTCAAAGAATAATAAAAAATGATAAAATGTGGCTTGTGTTTATGGAAGAAGATACCATATGTTGTATGTTATTGTTGAATTCTATCAAGACTACATCAAGTCTACATATGGCAGAGAAGAGATCCATACATCAAGTCAAGTCCAAGAGACAAATGACCAATAACTATTTATTAACGGAGTAATACCTTGAGAACAGTAGGAATAGGTATGATTCATGAGATATTTGAATATCTTTATATGCTTCCAGAAGAAGTGTGTGGACTCCTGCATGGAGGTCTGTCTCACAGTGGAGTCCATCTTGGTCTTTACATCAAAACACTTTTCATTCTTTAATTTATGAGCTGTTGATTTGTTTTGATCATGGAATTGGTTTTGGAAAACTTGAAATATCTTAAAATATGGATACATATCGTTTGTTTTCAATGACAATGTGATACTGAAGTGAACATTCAGCGATATACACGTAACAATACTTCTGGGAAGGCCAGCAACAACACAGGTTATGTACAGTCAAATACTGTTATGCCTTTTGAACTTAAGTAATACTGTCATTACATTGTATTGCTAATTTATTGGATAAGAACACAATCTATGTTAGAAATCCTCAAAATATATTATTCTATACACGTTACTGTTCAACATTAAGGAAGCCTAATATACTAACGGATATAATCATACATATTCTCTAACACTGCTCATTCCGTTTCAAATACTTAAACATTCAACACTGATTTCAGATTGAACGATCATGTAGAATATCATCAGTTTATCCTCCCATGAAAAACATAAACATGAATGCAATAAACGTGAGGATAGAATGATGCTCATTCTGCTGGCCAACAGAGACTTAGGTTTTATCCTACCTGAACATATTATTACATTATTCCTTATTATTATTCCTCCCAAATATTGAACCTCCCAGCCTTTCAAACACCTGCTGTTTGCCAAGGGGATGTTTGTTTCCATAGCTGTGGTTGCAACACCTTGCAGATAATGCAGCGTTCAGGTGTCTATGGAGTGATGCTTCATTGGACGGTTTGGTGGAAAGTGTTTGTTTTATGGACCTATGATCCATGTTTGATATCGCTCAATGTCTCCTCTGGCCCCCAAACACAGAAGAGAGAGTTCAGAGATGAATGTTCACAGATCTCCTCCTTGTTAGCGCCTCCTTGTCTCTCCTCCTCACTCTCTCCCTCTAACACCTCCTTGTTCGGTTTGCTTCTTGTTTTCTTCGGCATCGGGGTCTCTGCAGGTGCAGTCATCCTGACTGCAGTCCGCCCCGAACTGGATCACCTGATAGAGAACGACCAATCAGCTTAACCCTAGTACTCAATTAACCAATTGCCTTATCTGGAGGAGAAATTAGAATTCCTCCAATGGCGAAGGCATGAGTGGCCCTACTCTGCCTCGGTTGGCTGGGCCTGACAAGGATGTCTTTTGGAAAGGGTGTGTGCCTAACCATAACCTAACCAAGTAGTTGTGTTACCATAACCTAACCAAGTAGTTGTGTTGCCTAACGTAAACACACTGCCAGTCAGAGGCACAGCAGGGCAGCCCCTGCCTTCGTCATAATTCCGCTACGTGGTGATTGGTTAGCTATCTGCTATACTGTATGCTATCTGGTATATGCTGGCTAGATGCTAGATGCTTATATATTGTGCTGGTATTTGCTTGCTGCTATATGCTAGGTTATATGTTCTATATATGCCACCTTCTATTTTGAAGCTGCTAGACTAGATGTGCTATGCTAGCTGCTAGGCTAGCTGTTATATGTTAGATGCTATATGGTGTCATATATAAGTGTGATGCTGGACAGAGCCGCTGTGTGTAGAATGTTATATGCTAGCTGGAAGGATGGTAAAGGTTAGCTGCTATATGCTAGGCAGGATGGTGTAGGCTAGCTTATATATGCTAGCTGCTATATGCTAGCAGTGTGTAGGATGTTAAAGGATTTCTGCTGTATGCTAGCTGATGTAAGCTAGCTGGGTTTAGGATGGTATAGGCTAGCTGCTATATGCTAGCTGGGTTTAGGATGCTGTTATATTCTAGCTGCTCAGAGAGAAGAGTTCTGCAGAGGGAGACAGAGACGTCCCCCAGGGACCAATAAACCCTCGCTGTCAAGAGGTTCAGTGAGGGGGAGGGGGGAGGAGGGGAATAGAGGAACACATGTTAGGAATCAACAAGGAGTTACTGCCAGCAACCCCATCACCACAGCTTACAAAATACAGTCTCTTCCCCTCTGGTCCCTCCAGTCAGCCCCTCTGGGCCCTCCAGTCAGCCCCTCTGGGCCCTCCAGTCAGCCCCTCTGATCCCTCCAGTCAGCCCCTCTGATCCCTCCAGTCAGCCCCTCTGGGCCCTCCAGTCAGCCCCTCTGGGCCCTCCAGTCAGCCCCTCTGGGCCCTCCAGTCAGGTGTGTGGTGGGTGCCTGGTGCCTGGTGTGTGTGTGTGGGGGGGGTATATATGATAATATCTAGTTTAATTGATATTCTAACTAAGATATTCACACCCACTTTATTCTAAATATTATATTCCCATCCCCCCTCTCACACTTATACACTGTTACTAATATATTCACACCTAGATATTCACACTAATATATTCACACTTATATATTATCTAACTACTGTAATCACACTACTGTAATCACACTAATGTAATCACACTTATATATTCTAAGATATTCACACCACTATATTCTAACATATATATTTATTACCGTTAGTATTGTAGCATTGCTTCTGGGGAGATGTGAATAAAAAGTGAATAAAGTGCAGATCAAAGGAAGAGCAGGCGAGCGTAACCGTGGAAACATTAGGGGTTAAAGGTTAAGCTTCTTCACCTTCTTAGTGGAGAGAGACGACGAGCAGCAGTCTCCAGCGTCATAGCCGCAGTACGCCCTGTTGTTGATGACATCACACCAGCCGTCTCCCTGGAAGGGCTGCAGAACCAGGTGATGTTAGACCTGTCTCACCCTACCCTTTTCAAAACTCTGTGTACTCGTATGGGCCGGTGAAACTGAGGTTTGGCAAAATGATGACCTCATCCCTCAGGCTACACATGGCAGCGGTTGTTTCCCACACTGAGATGCGCCAGAAACCTACAAACAATGGCGGCGTCCCGGTGTGTTTATGTGTGGCTAGAAGTGTTAAGGTTAGCCCCGTGTTTACAAGTCAACCTAGCGTGACTTGATGTTTACACGCGTGCTGCTGCTGTCCCACGCTCAGGAGGAATGCTGAGGAGCATTCCTGCTCGGTTTTGTTTGACATGGAGTCAAAAATATGATTTAACAGAGGGGGAAAAAATCTGTTTTCATATACCTGTGGACGCGGTCTAAAAAGGATGCCAACTTGATGTCTCTAGTTGACTGTAGAGCTCAGCACCTTCAGGATGAACCCTAGTGTGTTGGCGCTTCACTCTCATCTCTGGATAACTGCTAACCAGCAGTGAAGACACTCAATACTCACTCAACACTCACAGCTATGGAGCAAAAACACCTCTTCCTTGTTAGGACTTCTTCATTAAACAGGTATTATCTGTCTAGTACCTAAAGGTAGGAGGTGCGAGTTCAGACTGAGGTTAAACTCAACTTAACTCTAGTATACTATTATACACAGAATGATGCTGTGTTTTACAAACCTGCGTTACAAATGAAAGGTCTTTATTGTTTTGGTGGTCATGGAAACTGCTCAGTGGCTAAGTCACATCAACACAACAGCTGGGATTGAGGTTCAGGGTTGAATTCCCCATGGCAGAGAAAAGTCAGCCAGAGATGAACGATGGCTGTGGCTCGCAGGTATTATGGATGCTGGCTTGGGGCTGACTTACTGAATCCCAGCTCTTCAAAGTGCTCTTGTTGTGTGGCTGAGAAGCTTTTGCCAAACTTGAATTTTCTCTGCGTCAGGAACTGGCTCAAGCTAAGGCGACCTGATTTGAGGTATGACCCCTTACCCTAACCCTAACCCTTACCCTAACGCTAACCCCTTACCCTAACCCTTACCCTAACCCTTACCCTAACCCTAACCCCTTACCCTAACCCTAACCCTTACCCTAACCCCCCCTTACCCTAACCCTAACCCCTTACCCTAACCCTAACCCCTTACCCTAACCCTTACCCTAACCCCTTACCCTAACCCTTACCCTAACCCCTTACCCTAACCCTAACCCTTACCCTAACCCCCCCCTTACCCTAACCCTTACCCTTACCCTAACCCTAACCCTAACCCTTACCCCGATGATGTTGGCTGATTTCACTTCTTACCTCTATCCTCTCGACTGCTTCCCTCAAGAACTACTGGAGAAAGGGGGTACACCTGTACACCCTAGAAAGGACTAGTGTTTTACTAGAAGTAGTTAAAGGGGTTTTACTAGAACTAGTACCTCACAGGAAGGGATACAGGAGATGTCTTCAGGGTTGGGATGCCACTGCAGCCTCCCGGTACAAACGATACTCTACAGTGGAGAGACAACAGTAGCGTTAGCCCTCCATGGGGGTCTGAGTAACAGGGTCCGGAGAACCTCCTTCCCGCGGGCTCCTGGCTCTGTTCCTCTGGCCCTGGTCCACTCGATGATGGAGACCTGTTTTCTGATGCGCTTACGGTAACACAATACCTCCAATCCACCACAGACTGCCAGAGATGTGTTGCAAACGTCAGCATCACGCCAACTATTTGACCTCCTGCGAGGTTGTGTCAGTGCGCTGGCTGAGCTGCCAGAGCTTCACCCTATCACTGGGAGCCATGGAGCACAGAGGACCTTATGGAGAACAGTGATTATAGATCACATACTGTTTACCAAAGAGTCCACCTAGAGCCGTGGATAAGATATGATAGATATGACCTTCCGAATCATCGACCAAAACAACAAAACTCGAAACTCAAATTGGAAATGCATCAAACCTTTAATAATTACTACATAGACTAGACCGGTCAGGACCTCACCTGGACCCTAGTGGGTCTAGACTAGACCGGTCAGGACCTCACCTGGACCCTAGTGGGTCTAGACTAGACCGGTCAGGACCTCACCTGGACCCTAGTGGGTCTCATCCAGTGCTGTAGGGTGCTGGCCGTGGTTCCGTTGGGCAGCACCACCGGGTCGTGCAGTGGCATGTCTGGAGCCATGATGCATGCTGGGTAACAGATGGCTCCTAGAACACAAGGATCAATAGTTAAATTTCATGATGCTATGACTTACAGAACATTAGCTTGATTGTTGATGTGTGTTTTTATCGTAGTGCTGCTGACGTGGGATTCTCTACAGAATGTCAAGTTGTTTTGAAACGTCCTAGGTCATGATTATGCAGGTTGCAATGATACAGCTCTCATTCCCAGGCAAATAAGCACCTCATGTCAACTGTTGGGGATCGAACACACAACCATAAGAATCACGATCCAGAATGTCCCGTCTGGGATCCCCTAGACCGTAATGTGCCTGGAGCAAGGCGGCAGCCCTGGGCCTGAGCAGCAGAGTGCTAGGCAGTGTAGATGCATGGCCGAACGGAGCTAAATGCTATTAAATGAGAGTCTACCACAGCTGTGCTTGGGCTGTTCACTTCTGTTGTGCCTATAACATCAATCTTCTCTTGCTGTGAATACACCTTATTTGCCAATACACAATGGATGGATGTGAGGGGCCCTGTGTCCGTAGCACCTAACCCTAGCAGCAGTAACTCTACAGCTCTCTCTCAAGGTGTCAGGTGAATGTTTCTGTAAAAGGAGCAGATGATGGAACAGCAGCGCTAAACAAGGTAAGGCAGCTTGTAGGCTACGTGGCGCGTACTTGGCAGGTAGGACTGCAGTGTTCTCATAAATATGCATGAGGAAATGACCAAAATAAATGCTTCCAAGATGGGATTAATACAATGCTCATCTTATCCCCCTTGAGGGATGCCCACGATGGCACAATAACAAAATGATTCCCTTGTCCAACGTTGATCATATGGTCAGTTCAGATCGACTCTCACTCTACACTGTCTACGCTCAATTGTGCCGCTGGTGTTTGCTTGACATATTCAGGCTCACATATTCAGCCAGAGGCGTATCTTCTCAGTAGAACATCCTTCGTCCAACCTTCAAAGGCCCACAGGGCTTCACAGGACCTTAAATGACTTAAAGGAGAAACTCCCCCACCCTAGAGAAGGAATTGAGGGCTGTCTCACCCACGTGGCTGCCCTGGTCACAGCCGTACTCCAGCGAGTTGTGGTGGGCTGGGGGGTGGCAGGAACCCTCCGTGCCAGGACACATGATGAGCTCCTGGCTCCAGGACCCATCCTCAGTGCAGCGGATCGTAAGCTGGGGGTCAAAAATGAAGTTGAACTCCACTGCGGTCCTCTGAACAAAGACATTCAGACAAACCTGGAGCTATGAAGAACCAAATATAACCGCAGTTAGTCCATTTCTGTATGAAGAAATGGACTCTTGCTACCATGTGTATGGAGCAGAATTCTGCAAAATGGTCCTATCACAGGGTGAGTATTAGGTCAGGTCTTAAGGTCCCATCACAGGGTGAGTATTAGGTCAGGTCTTAAGGTCCCATCACAGGGTGAGTATTAGGTCAGGTCTTAAGGTCCCATC
>JAOPJO010000025.1:2995096-3006244 GCA_027123675.1 Molva macrophthalma | reverse complement strand
CCACCCCCCACCCCCCACGGCCAGCCCCTGGGGGGGAGGGGGGGGGGCACCATTGCGAAGGGGGGAGGTGGGGTCTCAGGAGGGGGCCAGCTGTTGCCGGCGTTGGCGATATGAAGGCAGCTATTTCCTGATAATCCCCCAGAGAAGCAGGGACTGGGTACGACAAACGGTGGCAGGAGACGGTCCGCCCGTATCAAAGGGATCAGCAGGAGGGATCAGACCCGGGCACGCCCCCTAGGATGTACACAGGGCGGGGGGGAGGAGGAGGATGGTGGGGTAGAACAACAGCTGAGAGCTCCATAAACACCCAGGTGATGTCAGGCTGGAGCAATGTAGCCCAGAGAGAGAGAGGGAGAGGGAGGGAGGGAGGGATAGGGAGAGAGAGAGAGAGGGAGAGGGAGGGAGGGAGGGATAGGGAGAGAGAGAGAGAGAGAGAGAGGGAGGGAGAGAGGGAGAGAGAGAGGGAGGGAGGGAGGGAGAGAGGGAGAGAGAGAGAGAGGGAGAGGGAGAGAGAGAGAAGAAGAAGAGAGGAGAAGAGAAGAGAAGAGAGCGAGAGAGAGAGAGACTTAAGCCTCTGCAGAGCTCCAGAGATGTATAGTATGCAGGCTGGCCACTCTGATGTTACACTGACTGACTGTAAATAAGGTTAAACTTTTATTATTAAGTAGCACAGTAATGATCTAAATTAGATTCTGCAGTGATTCGAAACAGTTGTAATTTGAACCGCTCGAAATAAGTGAATTAAAAAAGATGAAATGGTGAAATGACATCTGGGAAACAATATGCAAATAATGCTCAAGAGATTAATCAACATTTGCTATATAAACCTGCTGTATTATTTACAGTGCACATATCACTGCACATATTACTATAATGCTCTAAAGGCTATTCAAATATCCATTTGTTTTTAAAGAACTAGAACATGGTTATTAATTAGTAATAGGAGTGGCATTAGCCTCGTTTTAACTCTAATAATAGCGTTTTATATTTAGGCCATTATTGACGTTCATCGTTTGTTTTATTTCCAGTACAAAGGGAAGTCGAAGCAAAGGCTTGAGGAAGTGATGTCACACTTCTCCCGGACAAACCGTGGGGGGCCTCACAGCAAGCCAACGCACGGACATCCTGATGTAATAAAAGCACCCAACCAGGACATTGTTGATTCTGTAACCAATGAGACAAACGAGCAATATGGGAGGGGAATCAAGAGATCTGAAAAGATCTCTTCTAGAGATACATGCGACAGTTAATGACTATAATAACGAAATAATGAGGATTTGACTGATGGCGTGTAGAAAAGGGCGTACTGTACCGTACTGCAGATGTAACGCTGTGTGTGTGTGTGTGTGTGGGTGCGGAGAGAGAATTAAAGGAGCATCAATGCGGCTGTGATTCTGACTCTACCTTATAACCTCCTCCCTTTGCCTTCTGTGGGAAAAATGCGCCGATTCAATGGGTTTCATGCGACCACACCCTCCCTAATGACACCAGCTGCACCGCTGAAAACTTGATGAAGTAGTTTAGCTGCCAACAACAGAGGAGCGCTTTCACGTGGTTGACAGAATTATGGCAGGCTCTGGATAATTAAATTATCATTACGCATGTTTGGATACGGGTGATAGTGTAGATAAAATGCGTTTATGTATAAGATGGGGGTGTGAAACCAGCGACACCCTTCTTCGTCACACTAGTCAGAATAAGCTAAAGATTATTTTATAATTGTATAACCACGAATATCGGTTTATATAATAGACCATGCCATGAGGTACGTCACATTGAGTCATCTAATAAGGGGAAATTAAATGTGATATAACGACTGCTGTGACAAAGCACATGGATTCTGCTTCTAATCCTACCCGGAATAACGTTGTTTGGGAACTCCGAAGAGCTATAATTTCTGGGCAATTTATACAAATGGCATAGCCATCCGCAGGTATTAGTGAGGGAAATGCTCGGAGAATGTCTGTTCTAGTTGACAGCGCCTGCCTTTGTATTAGCCAATAAATATTTGACCGTTCTCAGCTCATGAGCTGGGAGATTTTTTGGGGGTTGCTTATTTTCAAAATCTGGTTCTCCTGCTCTTTTCTGCTCTGAAATCTAACCTACAGCACGTTGAAATCAAATCATCAGTATATGAACCCTCACCCCCAATCTGCAAGTATGCATCTGTCGAATGCATGGAGGCCAAATCAAGACATCTAGACAGATGTCTTGGAAGACAAAAAAAAGAAACAGTATTTTTAGCAGTACCTTCTTTATTACTATAACCAGTTTTGACAAGGTTGCAGCGTTAACAGCAGTAATTAAGGACATACATTTCATCACCAAAAATGCATATTCAGTGCATATTCAGCTAAATCTCTCGAAACTAATCCAACCATTCTCTAAACATAATAACAGATGGAACAGGCTAGCTGTACAGACAATTCGGTCAAGAGATATCATATAGTCAAAGCTTAGAACAACATTTACGATGTCTAAAACTATAACTACATTTTTACCTAGTTTGTTAAAAACAATAGCAAGAAACAATACTTGTTATCTTATGCTTCCCCTTTGGAGAACGACTCCAGTGTCACCCATACGGCCGGCAAACATGAGAAGAGAGAAGAATATGATTTAAACATGTCAGTTATTGCAGTGGTTCCCGTCCAGTCTGGCTAGGAGCGCTGGGTGATTTAGTGGGACTTAATACGTACTGACATAGTCAACAGCCAGCTGTACTCTGAGAGAGTCACTGAGCGAGTGACAGAAAAAAAACACAAAGTAATTACTCTATCTATACCTGCCACGAGCGACACTGAACAGAAATGTAAATTAGCCTGCAATTTGAATGTATTATTTATCCGATTATGTGAGTGTATCATAGCAACCATCAGAACAATCCCTGGTACAAGGTCCCTGGGATTGTTTCGAGTCAGTGAGACGACACAGGAAAGAGCGTTGCAGAGCGTTGAGATGAGAAGGGCTGGGGAGCGGGGCCAGGTGAGGTCAGGGGACAAAGAGCTTGCGGCGGAGCTGATGCCAGGCTGGAAGGACGGGGTCTCCCCCCTGGTCTAGTCCACCACCTGAACAGACCTGTGTGCTGCGATGGTCTCCTTGTACACGAAGGACATCTTACTCATTCCTTTCTGCTCGGAGACACACGGAGAGGAACCATCAGAACGCGTGCTTTGAGCAGGTTGGTGCTCGCATGTGGGGAGTAACGCATGCAGAACGCTACGTCATCTGCTTACTCTGTGCTCCTGCCAGATTTAGGGTGAATCTCACGCATCGTTGACATCGTTTTATAAAGGATTCCAACATGATTATACAAATCGATAACTGCAATCAATATAAATCGATTATCGATAAGTGCAATAACAATATTGTGTTGTAGAATGTGTGCCTAGTTGTTGCCACTAATTTGAATCAACTAAAAAGTCTCAAAAAGGGGCAACTGTTAAAACCAAGCAACACTGTAGTACATTGTTGCAACTTTATCATTGCAGCATTCTTTTTAATTTGTAGTAGTAGTAGTAGTAGTAGTAGTAGCAGTGGTAGTAGTAGTTGTACCTTTTTAACTTTAGTATTTTATAAATGTTAAAAAGCACCATAGGACCTGCCGAAAAGGGGTTTCCCCCAAAGCAGAGCGAGGATGAGTGTGGTTGATCTTCCCCTCGGACTATATTGACGTTTTAAAAGGATGCAAGGAGATTTGCATCCCAGGCGAGGTAAACAAAAGACTGTGGGCCCGGGTGAGTACAGGAGCCAGCAGCGTCCAGAACTCCTAAAGCGCTGCATGCTGGTGCTCGTACCACAGATCCATCTGTGGTTAATCCGTGGCTGCAATCCGATCTCCTCTGCTCTGCGCAACAGTTCCTACACTGTTTGCAAATGCTACATTTCCCATATTTAACTTGTGCCTGAGGTTAACAGCAGTATCTACACATGGACCACAGAGAGCTGCAACACCAAAGCTGTCGTCACGACGTCACCCTCTGCATCTATATTGGGAGCAGTCAACAGGCCCACGTTCCCCCCCCGCCACCTGCTGTGTGATCAGCTGTTTGGTTACACCTTGAAGTTCAATATTGACCGAAAGAATAAGATGAACTTATGAACCTTATGAATGTGTCCAGGTGCCCTGGCCTATCGTGTGCTCTCTAGACGGGATTACTGTCATTCACAGACCACGAGGTCCACGAGTTGCGCTTTCCCACATACCTCTGCGGGGCGTGTACTTTGAACATAGTTGTGGTTAAACAATAATAACAGCGGAGACACACCCAGCGCACTCGACGCGATCTCTCCCCGACACAAACGGCCCTTATCTCACCTTCTTCAGGACGCTCTGCATGTCTTTGTCCGACCACAGGCCGTAGAGGAGCAGAGAGGCCGCCTTGCTGGACTTGGGGAAATGACTGACGGGGGACATGGAGGAGAGAGAAAGTGTGCGTTAAGCTAACATTGACCAAGTCGCCTCGAGGGGAACAGAACACACGTGTACATGCTGTGTCACTGTTTGAGCGAGAGTGAGGTAACGTCTTAACATCCGACCTCAGCGCGTTTACTCTGGGTTTTAGATCACGGCTGGGCGTCGATGAACCACAGCAAAATAGCTTTACAGTAAAAAGTTATCCGTCATTGTCGCGATCATACATAGCGGCGAAACAAATGCGTTTTCAAAGGGGAACTTTTGAAAGAATTGGAGTCGTATAAAACATTAGGAAACGACGACCACCGTTTCCCCTGCCTAACGCATCTCTCTCTGTTGGCTGACGGCGCGGGCGTACCTGTCTTTGCTGAGGTGGTTGAGGGAGTGGATCAGGTTGTTGTTCAGCAGGGGCTTTCCGATGTCCTGCTCCTTCATGGTGAGGACGTGGGCCGTCTGGCACGCCATGGACAGCGCGTCGTCCGACTCGGTGCCCGTTCCCGTGCCCGCCTCCAGGATGGTGAAGAACTCTGGTAGGGTTTTGCGGGCTGCAGAGGCAGAGCGGGGAAACAAGGAGAGGAACGGCTGGCTCGTTAGTCTCCCAAGTGATGAAGGGTTGCATGAAAAGAATACATTTTTCTGTACATTTTCCAATAAGCTCTAGTTTGACTATAAATAAAAAAACATTTAACATTCACCATTCCTTAAACAGACCTTAGCTAAGATCAGGAGCTGGCATATTAGCACTTAAAACATTCCATATCTCCACAGGGAACATAGAACCACTGTAATCAATCCGGCTACAGAAGAGGTGCAGTTCTCTCCCCATTCAGAGCGGGGTATCCGTTACTCCGCTGTGGTTCACGGGGCCGAGCGCTCCCTCGTCGTACCGGAGCTGAGGCTCTAATGTCTCCCATCACGCCTGGGAGACATTACCAGGGAAACTGCACCACACACACACACAGGCCCTGTCCTGTGTGTGTGTGGTGCAGTTTCCCGCTCAGGGGTCTGTAACGACGAGCTCCTCCTACCTATTGGGTTGGACAGGTTGGGGTTCTTGGCCAGGTTGGCCACCAGCGCCACTGTGTTCCTCTGCAGGTTGATCTTCGGTGACCTCAGCAGCGGCGCGATGACCGCCAAACCGTTCAGCTTCTTCACCACCGTCTGGCTGATGACGTTGGAAACCTGACGAATGGAAACATGCGGAAACACAACCGGGGGCTCACTGGAAGAACAGCAGTCACTGCATCGCTCCTATCACTGAATCTCAGAGGCCCCGGCTATCTGATCATCACTCATCATCACACCTGGGGTTATCCCAGGTCCCTGTATGCTGCACATCGTTCTACTCTCTCTATGTTATATTGAGCATCATCATACAGGCTGGCAGCTCAGCCAATGAGCTGCCAGATTTATGTTCCATTTGAGTCACGTGTTACTACATGAATTTGCACCAGGACCTGTGTTCCTTCATTAGGACCTTATCATGGACTTATAAAAGGACCTTTCCAAAGGGGGAATGTACCTGGATGGACGCATGTGTTATGGGTGTTGTTACTGAAGCCAAGTGAAATTGTATTCTCCCACCAGGGGAAATAAGGTTGCAGCTAGGTATTAAAAAGACATTCAATCCATCATGAACACAACCTACAAGACAACTCACTGTGCAGGACACACAAACATCAATACAACACTGAGTACAGTGCAGATCAGCCCAAGACAAAGCTGAGCAAATTGCTGGGTTTAAAAAGAGCTTAGCACAGTCATTTGTGCAAATCCAGCCTGTTAAATCTTCCTGCTAAATCCAATCTGCTAAATCCAATCTGCTAAATCTTCCTGCTAATCCCAGCCTGCTAAATGCAGTGCAGACAAACGAGTGGCTGGTCAGGACTTGTGTCACGCTGGGCCCGGGTCTTACGATGCCTGGGTGGGCCGTGAGGTTCTGCAGCGCCCCACAGCAAGCCTCCAGGGTGTCGTCCTTCTGGCTGGAGCTCAGCAGGTCCAGGTAGCTCTGCAGGGTCCTGGAGTGGATCAGCAAGCCCGCCCCCATAGGGTGCTGCTCTTCCACCGCCGGGTAGTCAAAGGGCCGCTGCGGCAGAAACCACTCAGTGGTAAATAAATGGATATGACGGATACAGGGGGTACAGTGGGGGTACAGTAGGGGTACAGTGGGGGTACAGTAGGAGTACAGTGGGGGTACAGTACAGTAGGGATACAGGGGGTACAGTGGGGTACAGTAGGGGTAGAGTGGGGGTACAGTTGAAAAGGGGCAAGTGGTTGATGCATTTTAAAGCTAGGCCACAACTCGGTAGTCCAATGGAGTAGAGGAAGTACAAGATCAGCCTGGCAGAGGGAAACCGATGGCTGGACAGTGGGATTTAAAGTGGCATGCTGGCTCTAACCTGGTTTATATCAGGGGAAGGGGCCATAGAGGGTTAGACTGGCTCTGAGCAGCCTTGGGGATTTTGTGTATCAAACCTGGTTTACAGGAGGGGAAAGGAGAAGTAAACCGGTTGAAGGTTCAAAATGGCCATGGGGCTTTTGGGAGCATTTTAAGGCATGCATTTCAAAATGAGGACAACGCCACGGTAAAAGCCTGGCCCAGGGACTTTCTGTGAGTCTTTTGAGAAATGGGGTCTAACTGGACAGGAGTGATTGAGTGGAGAATGACGATTAGCTCAAACAACTCTTAAGCAAGCCTGACCGGTCAAAGGTCAGGACAGCACTCTGCAGGGCGGGGCGCTGATAGTGGTGCGATTACTGTCACCTCAGCGTCAGAAATGCCTGATAACGCCGGCATTCCCTGACTGGGTTGCTGACATGAATTCCCAGTTCCAGCCCTTGGTTAATATTTACACTGTGTACGTGTGTGTAGTAGTCCACCAGAAGTCCATTCATTTCCAATGCTAGGCAGCGTAGTTCTTGCAACCTTGCATCGCTGAAGGGTAGCCTTGGCTGCTTGTGGATGGCCTGGGGTGCTGGCTTTCAACTTTCTGGAATCTATGTATGGCTGCAGGAAGTGAGGTCACATGTTGACTGGGGAAGGTGGCGGATTCGAGGTTTGATTCCCAGCGGGGAGGGCTTTATGTTTGTCTCCTTCTTTTACTTAATTCCTTCCTTTCTGTTACTCCAACGTTTCCCGCGCTCCCTCCTCTTCTCCCTCCTCTCCTCCCTCCTCTCCTCCCTCCATTCCCTCTTTCCTTCCCTCCCTCCCTCCCTCCCTCCTCACCTCAGCTTCCAGGGCCTTGCTGCTCTGGGGGCTGAAGCAGCCGATTGGCCCGGTGTCTCCCTCGGGGGCGCTGGTGACCCGGCCCAGGGCGGAGATGCGGCTGAAGAGGGTGGGGGCCTCCACCTCCAGCTGGAAGGTCAGGTTGTGCAGCACGCAGGCACAGTTCTCCACCGACTGGGTGGAGGAAGAACCAGCACATGGTGAGGGGTCAATACTCGTACAGCTCCAAAGCGTGTTTCAATAACTTGACAGCAGGGTTGGCAGTGCTAATGCCTTGCTCTACCAGCTGGACTCCACTGCACCTCAGAAAGAAAAGACTAGTTGGCACGCATGGCTTCCCAGGCCCCGTCCCAACATGTATATGGTTGTTTTTGTTACTCTACCATCTACCATATGCCCCCCCATATGCGTTGATAATATTATTAGTGATTACTGATAAACTACATTTTGAATGAACCTCAATCTCGAAAATGACTTTGAGAGGGCAACGCAAGCAATTGCTAGCTACGACCAAATAGTACTCTATCCATCCTGGGTGGATAATAGATTGTTTGTGTGCTGCTTAGAGAACCTTAATGTAATCAACTAATCTTAATTAACTAATAAATAAAACCGATGGTTTGTATTAGTATATCTGGTGGCCTAAAGGAAGTCAGAAGGAATCACAGCATTCCCCGGAGCGTATTGGAAAGTAATTATGCAGCAGCACTGAGCAGAACAGCATTGCCACAGCATGACTCAGAAATGCCCACGAGCATTTGGAGTTGGAACACTTCAACAACAACGGCATCATGGGTCAACCGCACAAAGAGAAAGGTATGGTTAGCCGAGAATGTTGCCCCCACCCTACGCTCCGTTGTTCACCGATGTAGTAGAAGTGTCCCTCATTCAGCGCTCATTCAGCTCAGTGGTGACAGTCTGTGACATGATAAATGACTGTCGAGTCTGTGGCATGTGTACTACTGCTGCTTCTTACTATTTAGTCATTTAGTAGAGGCTTTTATCCAGACTTACAGTGAATGTGTTTCAGATACATTGATCTGAACATTAATTAAAAGCTATTAACCAAGTCTCTGCCATTTGTATTACTTGAGTTTACTTTGGAGGTTCCTGTATCAAATGTTTTGTATTATAAGAGGTCAAGGAGCAGGTAGGAGTCGGGGACCTTGCTAAAGAATACAGAGTTTACTTCAACACTGAGGCTCCACCAGTAGCGCGTTAACCACGGGAGGAATAGACCTTGTAGCGATCCCGAATCTGTTTCCACCTGTGGTCATATGCTGCATGGTTTCCGCTCTTTGGCTTGACCTTTCTCTGAGAGGTACCTTGTCATCGGGTCTTTGGGCCTCCACGCAGGCCTCTACGTAGCTGACCAAGGAGTCCACCAGGCCGCGGCACTTCCTCATGCTCTGTCTGATGCTCTGCTTGCCGCTGCTAAAGTTCCTGTGACAACACACACACACACACACACACACACACACACACACACAACACACACAACACACAGCCTTCAGACGACAGGTTGTGTAACGCCCAGAGACATGTTATTAGCTGTCAGGACATTAATACCTGCCAAGAAACAGGTTCTAGGATTTTGATATTGATCCTGCCTGAACTCGGGTTTCACTTCATGAACACAAGAACACATGAAGACATGAACATAACACAGAATGATCCCATTGTAAACAATGATATCATGGTTATGATGATTTGAATAAAGCATAAAAGTTTGGTTGGACAGTTTTTGCATGCAGTTATGCAAACGATAGAATAAAGGATAGGTTCATACACCGCAAAACTGAGAAAAGTGCATTATAGATAAAGCAATCTTCCTATTTTCTTTCTTTCACCTTCTCCCCTTTCACATGTTTGCCACTAAACACTTTGGTGCTCTTCAATAAAGGCCTGACTCAACAACCATCAGGGCACAAATTCGTTCAACTGGTTTTCATATCATCTTAGGAAATCACATCTGCATCAAAACAAAACCCAATCACGTGTGGCTGTGAATCTTCACAGCGAACCGCCATCTGGAAGAGCAGAGGGCATAAGACCCAGAGTGGGATGTTCAGTTAGGTCCAGTCAGGTCCAGTAATGTCCAGTCGGGTCCGGTTTGGTCCAGTCAGGCATCCTCACCTCAGACAGCCCGTGGCGTGGTAGAAGACCTCAGGGTCCGTGTTGCTGGTGCGGTCGGGTCCGGTCGTGTACGGCAGAACCACCTTCTCCATTAGAGCAGGCAGGGCCGACTTCACCAGGTCCGGTCTCAGGCTCTCAACAGATGACATGTTCCACAGCAGGCCTGGAAGAACCAGTTACAACACAGAGGTGAACTCCCCACTCCAGAGTTAGAACACAGAATTAGAACTCCGAAGTCAGAATTCCAAAGTAAGAACTCCAGAGTTAGATTCAGAATTAGGTTTGATTAAGTATGAGACATTTTTTACCAAATAATAGAAAAGCTTTATCAGTAATGATAATTAGCAACATTAATATTAACATGCAATAATACCAATATCTTTAATTATGTATGGAAATTGTTTTACCAAAGAATAGAATAACGTTATCAATAATGATATTTATTTTGTATATTTATTAATTTTAGTTTAATAATCACAATTATTAATACGTAGGCATACATCCACATGTTTTATCCATTTGTTCAAAATATATTCTATACTACGTTCTACACTATGTTAAACACTTAAACAATAAATGCCATGCCATCACATCTTGGATTCTAATCAAATTCTCATTACCCTATGGTGAATAACAGGACCGGAGCGCACAGCTTTGAGTAAACAGGATTAAGGAGTAATAACATCAAAGTACGTCTATGTGCCTGTGTGTTGTTTCAACATGTCAATGTTCATTAATATGTGGATTCGTGAGCAGAGTACCGTGTGCTTGTCTGTGTGTGTGTGTGTCAGCCTCTGCATCTTTGGTCTGAGCTTCTAGCTAAGCCTTTCATTAACAGAGAGAGGTTTTGAATTTATCCAACGCCATGCTGTCTGTGTGGCCAGGAACAATACACAGATGTATGTGAATGTGGAACTACGTGCGTGTTGTGTGGTTGTGTGTGTATGCGCAGCTGTATGTGCTGTACGTATTGGTGTAGGTGGAATATAACTGTAGTGTGTGTGTGTGTGCGTAGGTAGAATATGTATGTGTGTACAAAGGTAGAATATACATGTGTATATATTGTGTGCGGCTGTCCATTTGCATAGCTAGAATCGGTGTGTGTGTGTGTGTGTGTCTGTGTGTGTGTGTGTATGTGTCTATTTGCATTAAGTAGAATATATGTCTGTGTGTGTGTGCAGGCAGTGTTTATGTGCATGTGTGTGTTTATTGTGTGTGTGTGTATGTGTCTGCACCTGTGTGTGTGTGTATGTGTGTGTGTGTGTGTGTGTGTGTGTCCGTGTGCACCTGTGAGTGTGTGCACGTGTGTGTGTGTGTGTGTGTGTGTGTGTGTGTGTGTGTGTGTGTGTGTGTGTGTGTGTGTGTGTGT
>JAOPJO010000025.1:2968033-2983655 GCA_027123675.1 Molva macrophthalma | reverse complement strand
ACACACACACACACACACACACACACACACACACACACACACACACACACACACACACACACACACACAGACAACAACAGTTATCCTAACCACTTTGTATAGTCTTTCAAAAAAGACAAAATGACAGAAGTATCAAAACACAAAAAATATGACAATAGAAGATGCAAGAGAAGAAAAGCTCATTGTTTTTGAAGTAATAAAAAGTTTCAAGAAAATCAAGAAAACCCATACATCCACAGTTGCTGATTGGGGGATTGTTCTTCATTCCCTAAACACGTGACGACGGGACGACCTTAAGTCCATGGGGCTCGACAAACAAATACACGGCCAGGTGGGTCTGCAACTGTGGACTTTATGGGACGCAATAAAATGACGGCATCCCACAGACTGATCATTAAATGGGCTCAGCTCAGCAGAGATGACTGGCAAGGGAGGGCTGTTAAAGGGACATAAATCCAGGTGGGAAGGACAGGAGCTTTGCTGTACCAGTCTCCCCTCTTCTACGTGGTGGCCTGGTGGAGCCCGGCAGATTAGGAAGACTGGAGGTAGGGGAGGAATGTGCTGCCTAGTCTGGGACTCAGAAGGCTGGACTGGAGGCGTGGGAGCATCTCATTCTGCTGGTCTGGGACTGGGAGTTGTGGGAGTGCGTCAGGGAGGAATGTAATAGAGGGAGGGAAAGACACTGTAAAACATGTTTGGAGGTATAAACCATGAGCATAGCGTTCAAAGTGCAGGTTGAGAGAAGCCAAAGTGTTCAACTTTTCCTGTCAGTCATGCACAGTGGACCACTTATACACAGTTTGATGTTTGAAGGTTCAACAAAGCGTTTCTTTAGCAGCTCTGATTGTTCTGCATGAATATCATCGGTTCCCACCAGAAGAAGCATGATGGTAATTAGAATTTTTTGTGCAGTCAGAGAACCAATGCCAGTATCTCCGACGTAGTTGGATGCGTAGCATCTAGGAAACAACATGTTTTAATCATCTCTTACATTTCATGTTTTAGTAGCTGGATCTCTCCAAGTTAAAAGTGGTGTGCCTGCATTCAGGGATCCTGTTGGCAGTCCTGAGAGTTAAACCTTTTTGAGCTGCAGACAGGGTCCCTGGTGCCGTTATTAAAAACAGTTGTGGGTCTAATCTATTGTTCCCCTTGAGTGGCGTGTACACTGGCTGCAGACTGTGGTTCGAAGCTTCATTGTGCAGCTCTATTATTTGGTTGATAATAGAGCTGCATGGGGTTGAGAGGGGAGCTTTTTAAATGCATTATTCTGGGGGCTTTGCTCTCACATATAAAAAGTTAAAAAGAGAGAAAGTCAATAAGCTTGAGTATAACTTCTCAAGATCCTTCCATCCACATATTTTAGGAGTCTGCAAACAGAGCAATCCTTTGTATGTCTAGGGCGTTATGATCGTTTCTCATCTCAGACCAGACGTACAGCGGCCCTGCTCCCAGTAAATCCCCCACCCTCCGTGTGGACCAGTAAGGAGGTGGTAGCTGGCACCAAAATCAGTTGAACAATCCTTGAGTGATTTCCAAGCCGATACCGCCACAATCCGCGACAGACTAACAGGGTTCACGTTACATTGTACAGGATCTTACGTGTCGAATCGTTTGTAACACCAGAAGCAGAGAGAGGTATCTCAGACGGTTCAGGGAGTTCAGTGAGCAACTGATACCAGAGTCTCTTCTTCCGTTATCATTTCCCCCCCCCCTGTCACATCTCGTATGAGGAGAATCGCGGTAACCATGACAACGCTGGCCTCCAGGTCCGGTGGGTGTGGTGGGTGGTGAGACGGCGGGAGGCTGACTCGGACACAGTGGACCCAGGGTTAGGGGACGTCCGTGAACCCCATGGACACGGTCAACAGCGATCAAGGGCTAAACGAAACAACAACACGGACGTGAAGACTTACGTGCGTGACGTAGAAGTGGGCCGTGGTGTTGCCGACGTTCAGGACGGCCATCCCCACCGCCTTGCCCCCGAACCAGTCCCCGTGGTTGAGCTGCAGCAGGGGCCAAACGACACCGGTACAGAGGGGTCAGTCGCTCAACCGGCTAGCTCGCTAACCGAGTGAGCCATTGGGGTAATCGTGAATGATGTTTGAATCCGACCTATGCTCCATCTCCTTCTTCTGTGCTTTTTATTATTCCCTCTCTCAACACAATTTGCTGTCCCTCTTCACTGTCTTGTCCATAACAACACATTCATTAAATTTCCGTCTACCCTATAACCCAAAAGATTTATATTTCTAAATAGGAAAAACTAAGAAACAACAGCTTGAACACAGACATGCGCAAGAGAAATGATGAACACAATCTGCACTTGAAATTTAAGATGAACTTCGTTAGACCTCAGGAACTTTTGCAAGTTTGCACGTTTATCTGCCTATTCATTTTGCAAACAGAATTCAGCCGTGCATCGGTCAAACTGGAAATGAGGATTGTTTTGCATGTCGCCAGCAGAATCAAGATGTCTAACATTTCACCCTCAAGTTTGTCTGGGTCGTCCGTTCCGCTCATCCCAAACACACCTTTCAACAGAAGACATGAGGAAAGGACAGTCTTTGTGTAGGCGCCCAGTATATTTCCCTGAGTAAATAGTGGACTTCGTTTTACAACCTAAAGTCACAATGTGTAACATTTAAGATGGCTGGTAGCTTACAATAAACACAACATATCTGTAGTCAATGCTAAGCAATAGTGACACTATCAATAATGTTATCAATAAAAATCACATTCCATTACTGATATATTCTACAAATAACAAATGCTGGCCAGCCTGTAGCTCTCTCTTTGTTTAAAATAATCCAACTATCGACCCTCCCAAAGCCACTCCCACTCAGCCAGCTGAGCTACGCTAGTTAGCATCACACAGTTGCACAGCAAGCCAGAGACTCTGTTATTGAGCTGTTTATTCTGGAAGTCTCCCACCTACTAACTGGGACGGGGTTCAATCTTGTCAACATTGCGACTTTAAAGCTTGGGAGTCACGCTCTGGGGTGAATTATGTATTGGATCCATTACGTTCCCTCTCCAGCTCCGAGGCCTCACCATGTAGGGGTATCCATTCAGGGAGTATCGGTAGCGGAAGGTGTCCTGGATCCTGTGCTTGGAGAAGATCGCCAGCCCGCTGCCGATGACTCCGCTGGGGGAAGGGCAACAGGAAGAGAGGGCACAAGTGACAAGACTTCCATCAGACTTCCTGTGTACCAGCTGTAGAACCTCAGTCCAGTGGGCACAGCGCGCTCCGAAACCAAACATACTGTGTTCGATCCCCAGTGTACGCAGCCTACCCTGGCATCCTTGAGAACGATGCCTAGCCTCTAGCCTCTTTGAGAGTTCATTCTGATACAGATCACGAAGGAGCAGGTATATAGGGGTTAATGCATCTTGCTTAAGGATGCTTACAGACTGAAGACATTGGTGACTGAAGACATTGGTGAATCAACACCAGTTTCGGATGGGAGTCAAACATCCTAACCACTACACAATTCTGCACCTTTAGAAGCAGAGAAAACAATATAAATGTTAATGAAGAGAACCTCCCTTGTCTGTATTGCAGTGCATTACCTTAACTTTTGTGGAAGGATGACCTTCGAAAGTTGTTCAAACTTTGGCCATTTTTACTTTTTCCATTTAAATGTGTGTGAAGTGAAAGAAACTCAAGGGATTAGCCGAGAATGGCATTTGATTAATCCTGGCAATGTGGCTCAGAATGGAGATCAGAGAAGCAATGGCCTTCCAAATTTCTAAAGATCTGCTGTCTGCTATATATCTTATCACACACACTGATATGTAGTCAGTCTTACTGTAAATAGCATAACAGACAAACATCCCCAAGTAGGATTCAATAGTTAAGGGATAGCAAACCTTTTGAAGTAATGACCGTAAGGATGGCTGCAGGCCAGCTTCTTTCTCAAAGAGTCAAAGTCTTTTTCACTCCAAACCTAAGAGAGAGAAACGTTGTGTATCTCAGCCTCACTTTGAATAAATGAATAAAACACGGCAACAAGGCTGATCTAGATCCAGATAAACAACATCGACAAACTAGAGGAAACCATTAAAAACAGAGCTGAACATTCCAAATCCTTTTGGCAGATAAACTTAGCCGTTTTAATAACTTAGAGATTTATTTTCATGATTTGTGTTTATTACTTTATAATTACTTTATTAGTCTGGATGATCATCTAATGGTGCGTGTGCATGCGTGCGTGCGTGCGTAGGATAGTCTAGTGGTTGGGGTTTTTGACTCTCAGTCAAAAGGTTCTGGCTTCAATCCACAATGTCTGCGCTCTACCTATAGGCATCGTAGAGCCAGGTGCCCTAACCACTATCTGGGCCACGTTTCAAGTAGCACGTTAGCATGTGTTTGGCACCCTGAGAATGTGATCAGGGATTAGCTGTTTGAGTGCTTTTATGGTTGAAGCCTAGTCTCATTTGCATAAGGGCTACCTCACCGTGGACAGGCTCTCCGAGACTAGTGGGCCATCTCGCGTTAGACTTTTCTTTTTGCACTTGGTTATAAATAAATAAAAAACGTGCATTATAATAGTATGTTAATCTATTCATTTTGAAGAAAGGTGAAGCTCTAGTTTAATATAAATCTTACTGTAGTGAAATACTTGCATCACTTCACATTAGGCCTATAAAACAATGTTAATAAAGTGCATCCCTTTCTCCTGCGTTCTGCTAGACCCCTCGGCCTGTAGCGGGAGAGATAAAGGCTGGGCCAATGATCTCCGCTCTGAAGTCTGACTATGTGGCCTTCACGTAAATCACTGCTTAAATAGCCTGCTGTAGGCGTGGGTGAACGCACTTGTGTGGCCTACTGCAATTTAGACAAAAGTAAAACACCAATGAAGAAGAAAAACGATAGGCCTCGGACTACAATCACTTTGGATACGACCATATAAAGTTGTTTGTCGTCATTATCTAAACCAATGAGACAATAGAAATAAGTCACCTCTGCGGCCGTGGATGGAGTTACCTCGGAGCTCACAGCATGAGTCACCATGGTAACTGAACCGAGAACATTCGCGGTCTAATCGCGGTATCCAACAAATGATGACGAAATGATGGCTTCCCCTAAGTTCGGACATATCCGGTGAAGCAGGAAAGCCAGCTTCATGGAACAGGGCCCTTTCTCTAACCACATCTATGTTAAGTTCACTGTAAGTCCCTTTGGATAACATTGTCTAAATTGTTAGCTTTATGTGTAAATATTATGCTAAAGGACCAAATACAGTGAGAATGAGTGAGTGAGTGAGTGAGAGAGAGAGAGAGAGTGAGAGACTGTATACACCACCCACCTCCTGCAGTAACACAACATCATACTGCTCCTTAGCCAGCAGGTCTCCTATCATGGCGTAGCGCTGGGCACAGTGTTTGCTCAAGTAGCGAATCCCCCTTTCATCAAACACAGAAAACCATACACATAATCACCTCAGCGCGATGTCACAGCACAACAACATGACCTCAACAACCACAACAACAACAGTCAAGACCACTGACCAGCAGTTGAGGGAGAATACCCGGAGGCGGACCGAAGTTGAGTGGACTGGATCGGGAGTCGACATGACTGCTGGGTTGGGGATCACCAGGAGATGGGCTGGTTCCTAGGGGCAACAGCCAAGGGTGGGCTGCTTGGGCTGGTTGCCGAGCAACAGAGTACAAACTGCAGTCAGAAAGAGAATGAAACAAGATGTTGACTTTAGTGGAGGAGTGATCCCACAGGGGGGATACAGCTGTTTATGTTGACTGTGTTTCTTCCAAACATTGGCCTGAAATATTAGGAGTCTGTAACAAGCTATTCTCCTTTAACTCCTTTAACTAAACCAAGCAGTAATAACCGTCTGTATTCTACTATGTCACTTATCGTACCATCTTTTAACCTTCAGTATTTCCGCAAACGTAGTGTTCTTTCACCATAATCTGAGAGCGGTCAGATAAATAAGTATGAAATGCATGAGTCACATGGTAAGATGAGATAAGATAAGAATGAGGAAGGAAGAGCTACTGAGGTCTGAGGTGGTCACACATGAAAGCAGCTACAGACAAATAGGTTCATACAGATGATGGGCTAACACTTACCTGCTCCTTGATGACAAGTATCTGAATTCACCATTGGTCACATTATTACATTATTTGTACTAACTTATGTTAGTAATAGACTCATAGCACACAGACCATTTAACTCTCTTCCTCATTTTTTATGTTTGCCATGAAAAAAAAACATGAATTAGTCTGTAGTCACTCAATATGGTAAAGATAATCACCATATTGAGTGACTAAATATTAATATATCAGGCTAGGACTTATATCGGCTAGCCTGAGGAGAATTGGCACTGCATGTCATGAGATATTTTTCCTTTGTATATGTTTTTATCATTCCATTATCTCTAGTTACTTTTGTAAATGCTGGGCTAGACTATGCTCATTGCCCAAATCATTTACACAGCATAACTGCAGAGTCAGCCACGACATAAAGCCAAATGAGGACTAATATCGTTTACAGCCAGGATGAACCTGATTGGTTCAGTCCAACACTTGACAAACATAACATCACAAAGCCATGGGCCTCATAACCTGCATTTCTTTGGGGACTATCACAAAAAAGCTGTTCCTGTGAGGTGCAGAGTGCTGAGCTAGGTTGAGTAGGGGGGGAAGAGAGGTGGACAATGGATGGGTTTGGTAAAACCAAGAGCACTTCGACACATACAAACAAAGTTGAACTGGTTGCATTGTGTGAACCACCTCAACGTTCAAAAGCATTCCTCGTTGCAATACTCAATGGAAACCATAACAAACAAACTGTTTCTGTTGCAATTGATCTTTTCGTTTGATGCTATCCTATGCAGTTTATTTGAAAGGTCGGGTAAACGACGGATACATGGTATTATGGGTCATTCTCATTTAAAAATTATGTTTCTTATAAACTAGACAGGCAAAAAGATTGTCACTCTTGTAAATGTATAGGTACTGTTACACCAATATCAATAGATATCTCATTATTGAATCCATCCGAAATAAATAAAGATAAACAAATATATACCCTGGTGAATACAATATAACATGCTGCAGGTACAAAAGATATGCAAGACTTCCACTTTGTCCAGTCATGAATTACTTATTCATGACTATTCAGTAGCCTTTAGCCATCTACTATGACATAAATAAACGGCGATTTTTGTAATTAATTGAGTTCTTCATTAGCGATTTGCATTTCAGTGAAATAACATAACATTAGATACGTGTTGACAAGCTACCTGGGCTGTCAAATGAGAAGTAGAAACGTAAGTTAAGTGAGTGAATGAGTTAGTTGTTAGCCTCCTTTATGAAGGGGAAAGCATTTAGCTTACCTTGAATACCAGACAGCTTGGTGATGTTACCCTCCTGGTTCGTTTTGGAGTTAACAGTTATTAGGTTAGTCAGAGGTGTTGCAAGGCAGGTTGGTTTACCACACACAAACACACAAACACACACACACACACACACACACACACACACACACACACACACATACACACACACACTTCCTTCTGCTGGTTAAATGGAGAGACTGCAGGAAGCAGTGTCAAGTTACCCGACATAGCTGGACTAGGGTGTAATGGCCTCTCACTTCACAATAAAAGTCGTCACAGATCTAAATTCGAGACAATAAAATGCGAAATACGATAAAAAAGGGAATATATAAATACTGATAACACATCAAATTAATACAAATACCTCAACGGCTTTCCTAAGTCTTGCCGAGTCTTTCCTAAGTCTAGCCGACCGTTTAGGCGATCTGTCCTATTATGAGCAAATATTTCTTAAACAATTTAGTTCCGAACAAAAGAACATTCCTAAAAAAGAGTTCCTGCTTATGTACAAAGTCTTTGCGTGTGTATACATATCACATGTTGTTATTGTTATTGAAGTCCATAGTGCTGCCTGTGGTATTATGTATTTCTTTATAATTGGTTCACATGAGCTATTTTACTTTGAAGGAAAATGTTCAAACAGGAAGTCATATTGAAGATTATATCTCGCTTTGAAAGTAAAAACGTGTCGCAGATAACGGATGTGGCAGTGATTATCATTAAAATAATGCAAAACCTTTTAAAATTATGATTGTTACTTACATTCCAAACATACCCCTAGTTATTTAATTTAATTAATTTTACTTGATATTTATTTTTTATTTTCTTGAAACATCTGCTTGTGAGAGTTGCCAACCATCCAGAGCAGGATTGAACTGGTTACATGTGACATGTGCTGACCTCTGAAGAAAATGCTTTAATGCAAAGTCATCAAAATAATGAATAAAGTCATCAAAATAATGAATAAGTTAAATGGCCATGATCCAGTATCTCTTTCACCCAAGACAGCTCCGTCTTGAAAAGGCCAATGTTAAAAAGTAAGCATTTGTATAAAGATGTTAGTAAAAAAAAAAGAGGTTTTGTCTATCAAGGCTCTTTTTTAATCTCTTATTTAATTTATATATATATTGACTGCATAGCCCAAAACTCTATGAGTTTGGTGGGTTTTTTTCTGTTCATATATTCAATAATACAGTTATTATTAGCAGCATGCCTGCTCCAGAATATATTAAAAAGGTTGAGGTAAAGTGATCCAGAAAAGAAGTGGACAAAACAAATTTTAAAACACATTTATTATGTATTCTGGGGCAAATGGCCCCAAATGCGTCTTTTATTGTTAGATACATTTTGTTTGATTACAATCCCTATTTAGAAGATAACAGAAAATATAAAATTGCAATGCACAATGGTATAACCAAAACAATAGTAAACCACCATTTAACAAACGAGAAAACAAACTGCCTACACCATTCTGAATATGATACATTAGAGATCTCATCATTCTTTATCAGCATCCAAACGATCACACGTTATTCTCAGTGGCGCATATGGCGACCGCTGAAAGTCCAAGAGAAAACAGGAGTCAGAAAAACAAAAAAACATTAATTTTGATAAAAAACTGTCTGTATAAAAGAAACATTTAGAAAACTGATAGAGGAGTGCTATTGTATATTGCTTCTGAAACACCGGTAGGTCACTGAAAGTCAAATTGTAGTTTTCTAACATACTTTCTATATATACATATATATATAGACAGTGTATATGTATATATGTATACATATATAGAGTATATATTGAAGCACACCCTCTCCAGACATCATGGCGTGTCTAGTGAGACTGCCCTTTGTCCTTGGTATCAGCTCTGATTCTTTTAACATCTGCAGAAGAGTACAACAAATACATCACCAGTAACCACACGTTTCCAACCCCTATATAAATAACAATCAATGGTCACACGCCACAGCACTGAGACACTATCTCTTTCACCCAAGACAGCTCCGTCTCGAGTACGCCCACGTTAAAAAGTAAGCACTTGTATAAAGATGTTAGTAAAAAAGAAAAAGGTTTTGTCCCTCAAGGCTCTGTGTGTGGTGCTAAACCACACACTATTCGTTATTTGTTCGTTTTTTGTTTCGTTTTTTATTACATCGAGCAGATAATGTCTCCGTGCTGTGTTTAAGTTAATCACAAACGTGAATGCAAGTCCCCACAAAATACTCCTATGTAACAACGTATTCCTTTAGCATCCGTGGACACACATCACAGTACAGAAACAATCTTAGTTAGGCTACATAAGTCATAAGGCAGAACATGACGTGCGTCTGATGTCCAGCCACCATTCCATGATGTGTCTTTAAAGTGGCCCCGTTTTACCACCTGGTGTGGCGTTGACTCACCTTTACAAGCCACTCCACCCAGATGAACGATGGAGCGATAAACTACCAGCCTCCCCATTGGACTGAACCAACTGGTAGGCTGATCTATTCATCAAAACAGCATGCATCTGGGTGGACACTCCCACTTGTGATGTCACTAAGGGGTCTGTTTTGAAACGGCTTGTAATGGATAGTGAATCTCGCACCAGGTGGTAAAACAGCCCTTTAAACACAGGGGAAGAGCATGGAAGGATGGTTATAGTAAGGCTAGCAAATGGTATGACGTTTCCAAACTGTAATACACCAGTTAAATATGGCACGACCTGATTATCTACTGTGTAACAAAACAGGATGAGACGAAAGGCTACATGATATGGCGAAATTGGCAACACAATCAATCTTCTTTATGTACATTTGGACTGTATAACTCCATCATTGTATTTGTAAAACAACTCACACAAAGGGAAATAAAAATGCAAATACTCCATTTCTTCCCCGTGTGAGGCCAGAGGAGACTGGGGTCTCGACAGCTCTATTGTAGGTCTATGAGAACGATGCATGATGGATCACTGGTTCTTTTTCAATGACAGAATATACTTGGATCTGGCTTGTTTCTGTTTACTTAAAAAAAACAAGAGGTAGTATTAAAAGCGCTCCAAAGTGGCGAGTCAGGATGTAATCTTTGGAGAAAAAGGCACTTATTGTCCTGTCTTTAATTGTTGGTGGATCACCAACAACAACAACAACAACAAAAACACGTTTCTTCTTCTGTGGTGCTTTGCTCTTTGACAACGTCATGCATACTCTTATCGCTTAATGTTTTCCCTTGATTGCTATAAGAATCGTTGCAAACCCCAACACTTCCTCATTCCCTCAATTAAAAAACATTTTGGTGTCCATCTGCTGTCATTGCATAGTTGATAGGTACTTCATCTGTTTGTGTCTCAATACTAAAAAAATATAGCTGACCGTTAAAAACTTGTTCAATTCTTTAAATTATATCTTTGCTGCTGCTCTTGGCTGAAAATGCGTTCTCCTCACCCCCGCCACGTTTTCTTGTTGGTGATTTTTGGTAGAAGAGGAACAAAGTTTGGATGTGGGCCCGACCTAAGAGTGTCTGGGTGTTTCCTGGTTCGCTGAGCCGTCGGGGGGGAGATTGTGTCACACTTTGGGGGTCTCTTCACAAGAGGGGGGGGTTAGTCTTTGACCAGTCTGTAGACATGGTACTGAGCTCCGTGTTCACTGGTGGAAACCTCAAACACAAACGCTATGCACAGCAATGTCTCCTGAGTGTCCCGGTTCGTCACCACCTGCAGGGGACAAAGAACATATGTCATGCCACATGTGCCAAACCTACATAGTACATCAGAATGCATCATGGGATTTTTTGTTGGCAATACCATTTTTTGTTGGCGCCATTTTGTGATGAGGTTGTAATAATGTAAATTCCTGAATAAACCAATATAAAAATGTTAATATATACCAAAACCTAGGCTAAT
This sequence comes from Molva macrophthalma, assembly GCA_027123675.1. NCBI lineage: Eukaryota > Metazoa > Chordata > Actinopteri > Gadiformes > Lotidae > Molva > Molva macrophthalma. The sequence goes on along the minus strand of JAOPJO010000025.1, from coordinate 2,972,420 downwards.
CAAAACTTTGTTTTGATCAAAACTTGGAAGGATGGATTGATCAAAACTTGGAACTTGATCAAAACTTTGCTAATCAAATCTTTGTCGTGCCAAGTCTGAGAAATGCTGGGGAAGTTTCAAACACAACAACTGCTCCCCATAATGACAAATCACTTCACGATTAATCACTAAACAATGACCGCAACACCATTAATACCAATAACATTCCTATGCTCCTATACTTCTGAAATCATTGCGATGTGACATCATGATGTACAAGTCCCATAGATATTACCCTTAAGTAATTTGGCAGAATATTTAGTCAGAGCAACCATTTTAGATCCAGGTCATTAAGGAGCAGGTGGGGTCTGGGGGCATCTTGCTCAAGGACGCCTACAGGTAGACTGTGGACATTGGGGCTCAAACCAAGAACCTTTCAGCTGGGAGTCAAACACCCTAACCACTACGCTATCCGGACAGACTATTACCAAAAGGTTAATAAGCCGAAAGTAATGATAAAGATCATGACATATTTCTAACGTTACATTTTCACGAGCGGTTTAATCAGCGGTCAACGGATCCAGGTGGGGCAGCTCACCTGTAGAATAGTGAAGTTCTCCAGTACACTGTTCATCATGTACTTCTCCGGTAGGTGCTTGAGCTTGTGGATGAAGTTGATCATGTACTCGCACATGGGCGAGCGGTGGATCCTGTACACACACTTCCCCCCCTCCATACGCGCGTACTCCGTCTGGAGACACACACACACACACAACAACATGTGATCATCTACTCCTGCAACTCATTGCTACCATTACTATTACTACTGCTCATACTACTAGTATTAGGAATACTACTACTGCTAGGGGGAGGAGGGGGATGATGAGGAGGAGGAGGAGGAGGAGAAGAGGAGGAGAAGAGGAGATGTGGGAGGAAAAGGAGAAGGATAAGGAGTCATGAGAGGAGTCGTGGTTAGAGGAATTGGAGGAGAAGGAGAAGAACAAGATGGAGACGTGGGAGGAGGAGGAAGAGGAGAAGGCAAAGAAGAAGGAGTCAGGGGAGGAGGAGGTGGAGGAGGAGAAGAAGGAGTCATGGTAGGAGGAGAATGTTAGTGTGGTTTGAATATAAAGCAACACACACAGCGACATACCTCTACTTTCTCCACCACCTGTTTGCCGAAGGAGCAGACCTTTGTGGAGACGGTGATGGTCATGTTCTCAGCACTACCGTACTGGCTGCTGACCCCGTAGAACGACCCGGGCCCGTCCTGCATCCCACTGCTGTTCAGGTCCGCCTGCCAGACACACACGCACATGCACACACACACACACACGCACAGACACACACACGCACAGACACATACACGCACACACGCAGGGTTAGATGTATAGCGGATAGGATAGTGTAGTGGTCAGGGTGTTCTACTCCCAGCAGAGGTACCCACTGTCTAACCCCTACCTGCTCCTTAATGACTTGTCTCTGTATTCACTGTCTAACCCCTACCTGCTCCTTAATGACTTGTCTCTCTATTCACTGCCTAACCCCTACCTGCTCTTTAATGACATGTCTCTGTATCCACTGTCTAACCCCTACCGGCTCCTTAATGACTTGTCTCTGTATTCACTGTCTAACCCCTATCTGCTCCATAATTACACATATCTGAGTTCACTGTAAGTAAGTAAAAATAAATAGTTCACAATTATTCAAGAATGTTGCTGAAGAAATCCCGTTTGCAAACACAGCTGTTTGGACCGAGCTGCGTAACAAAAACAGAGAAACACTGAGCCTCCGTATTATGGGACGTATTCTACATTCCATTTTCTAGAACTGGAGTCCTATTGAAGAACCCCACCCATATATAGATATATTCAACCTCTGTCTGAATATCTTAAAACTCTCAGCTGGTATTTGGGTCGCTGGACCCTGGACGTACCCAGAACTTGACGAGGAAGAAGGCGTTCTGAGGGCCCTTCTCGTACAGCTCCTTGAGACCACCCTTCTTCTCGGGGAACTTGTCGTAGATCTGTCGGATGTCCACGGCCTCCAGCAGGGGGTCGCTGTACGACGGGTTGGTTTGGCCGATGTGAACAAACAGGTGTTTGCTGTACTGCAGGGGGAGACATGGAGGAGTTTAGCCCCAGAACCGACCCAGACGCTGGGGGACAGGAGAGGGCTGAGCTCCTTCATGCCCCTTGATGTCCGGAGTGCCCTTTGGGCAAGGCGTGTTTAATGTTTTATTTTTATTTATTTCATTTTTTTGGCATGTATGTGGAGTGTGTGTGGATGACGGCTGGTTTCAGCAGCTTCAGCTGGCCCGAGGCAGGCTGATTGGGGCTGGGTCAGGCTGCACAACAACAACAGCAACAGCTGTGCAGCCTCACCCAGCCCCAGAGTCCAATCAGTCTGACTCAGGTCAGGGGAGGCTGCTTGAACCAGACATCCTCCACACACACTCCGCAACGTTATTCTACTGTATTCTACTATTGTCCTCCATTGTTTGGTATTCTATTCCATTCACTTTGTCCTTGAATGGAAGGGTTGCTAGTTTGTGTTCTGGTTGTGTATGTTTTGACACAGAACACACACACACACACACACACACACATCCCAGCCTCCCCCAACACGTGTGGGGTGTGTGTGGGCTGTGTTCTGGTTCTGTGGCGGTGCTGGGGTGCTGGTGGGTGTCTCACGTTGTCGGGGTCCCTCTGGACCTCCATGAAGGCCGAGTACTCCAGCATCCGGAGCTTGGAGGAGGCGATGGTGCGGTCCTGCCACACGGGCACTGCTGTAGCCGCAGGGGGTGGCGGGGGGGCGAGGGGCTCGTAGTCTGGACCGCACACACACACACACATTAAAACGCACGCATGCACACATGCACACACACGCACACACATTGATATGCATGCACACACACATGCACACACACACACACGCACACAGTCACACACGCATTCACACGCACGCAAACACATATGCAAACACACACACACACACACAAACACACACACACACACACACACAAGCACACACACACACACGCACGCACACACACACGCACACAAATGCTAAAAGATCTATCTATCAATCTTTCTATCCACCCAACCCTCCATCCAACTTTATATCTATCCACTCATCTACCCATAGATCTATTTATCTAGCCATCCTTCTGTCTGGCTTGTACATATAATTTATGTGGTCGCTCTCTTGTTAGCCATTAGCACACTAATGTACTTAACATAGGAGTCAGGGGTCACTAATGTACAGTATACAGGGGTCAGCTGATGCAGCAGTCATGCTAACATGCTAGCATGCCAGCAAGTATGGTAAAGTGCTAAGGGCCCAAAACATTTACTTCTTCACAAAATGCCCCCTCTAGTCTCCATACATGTTGTCTGTTGTAATGATAGAATGAGATGCATTTACTCACTTGATATGGGAGGGGGTAAAGGGCCCGGTAGGCTGGCGTACGGGGACTGTGCAAAAGGTTTGATACTGTTGGGGTGGAGGAGAGAGAAAGAGAGAGAGAGAGAGAGAGAGAGAGAGAGAGAGAGAGAGAGAGAGAGAGAGAGGCACCTGGTTAACCAGACGATGACACAACACAGGCTCCATAGTGCGGGGAAGCGGGAGGAAGGGAGGCGTGTCTTCAGAGGGGGTGTCGTGGAGCAGACCCGGACCTGGCCCATCCGGTCATGTGTCAGATGGTTCAGATGTTGGCTGTGAGACGCCATGTTAGTGGCTGTGATGCTACGTTAGTGGCTGAGACGCTACGTCCGTGGCTGTGATGCTACGTTAGTGGCTGAGACGCTATGTCCGTGGCTGTGTGTTCACCAGCTAGGTGTCAGTCCAACTCTGCTTCACAGTTTCAGAATATCACAATGCAGCGAGCGGCAGTTCTTCAACGACGATTCAAATGAGTTTTTCAAATCACTCTGTTTTAATAAAATACTCAAACTTTAATATTTGAGTATTAGAGTGATATGAAATATTTGTGTCTTTTTTTCTGTTTTAGGGCCTCGATTCCAAACAAATGTTCCCCTCCCCTGTGATCTAATGCAGTATTTTATACCAAGCAGGGCCACAGCCTTCCTAACTGTAGGACTCCTTCAGCAGGCTAACCTAAGCCCTGCCTCACTGTAGGCCTCCTTCAGCAGGCCAACCTAAGCCCTGCCTCACTGTAGACCTCCTTCAGCAGGCTAACCTAAGCCCTACCTCACTGTAGGCCTCCTTCAGCAGGCTAACCTAAGCCCTACCTCACTGTAGACCTCCTTCAGCAGGCTAACCTAAGCCCTACCTCACTGTAGGCCTCCTTCAGCAGGCTAACCTAAGCCCTACCTCACTGTAGACCTCCTTCAGCAGGCTAACCTAAGCCCTACCTCACTGTAGGCCTCCTTCAGCAGGCTAACCTAAG
>JAOPJO010000025.1:2934966-2945095 GCA_027123675.1 Molva macrophthalma | reverse complement strand
GAGAGAGAGAGAGAGAGAGAGAGAGAGAGAGAGAGAGAGAGAGAGAGAGAGAGAGAGAGAGAGAGAGAGATGATGGGGAGAGATGGAGGAGGCCTCAGGGAGGGAAATAAGAGGAGAAAACTATCCAGGGATGATAGGAAAGGAGAGGTTAGGATGGAAGGAAAGGTAGATGGGAGGGAGGGAAGGGAGGAAGGAAGGTGAATGGAAACATGATGGAGCTCTTCTGTTAAGAGGGTGAATGAGGAGAAATGAACAACAAAGCACAACAAAGTGTATAATAAAACATGCAGGAAGTAAGTGTAGATTTATTCATTATTTTGGGTCATTAGCTTGGAAAAGAAAAGATGAATTGGTTTGTTTTTGTTTCGGTTTACAGTTACTTTGTAGGTTTTTTTAAGCTCGGTATTCTTATCTGCTTTTACACCCATTTATCAAATGAAAACTAAAGCTATTGCTGTCCTGGTTTTAAAATTACATGTAAAACACACACACACACACACACACACACACACACACACCCACACACTCACGGACACACTCATGCACACACTCATGGGCACACGCACACACGCATGCACACACACACACCTCACCTGTCAGTGAAAAAACATCAGCATCATTACACCTGTTAGCACCTTACACCTGCAGTGCATTATGGGTCAGCGTTGCTTCTTCACAGAGTGTGAGGAAGCAAACGCCGTGTTTACCTTCTCACAGTACCTGATTTCCTCCTGTGTGTGTGTGTGTGTGTGTGTGTGTGTGTGTATCTTTACCTTCTCATAGTACTTGACTTCATACTCGGTGCGGCTGCTGTTGGGGTACAAAGGTTTCCTCCAGGCCAGCGTCACGCTCTTCTGGTCGATCTTCTCCGCACGCAACTCACTGACCAGAGAGGGCGCTGGAGAGACACAGAGAGCGAGGGAGGGAGAGAGAGAGAGAGAGAGAGAGAGAGAGAGAGAGGGAGGGAGAGAGAGAGAGAGAGAGAGAGAGAGAGAGAGAGAGAGAGAGAGAGCGGGGGAGAGAGAGAGAGACCTAGCACACCAACAGCCAAGCAAACAGAGTGACAGCAGAAGCAACAGGCCTGTCCGTAGAAGGAGCAGCTGCGCTGTAAGGTCAGGTTACAGATAAAGAAAACATTTAGCCCCGGCCAGGGAGGCTGCACAGGAAGTAGAAACACTGCCCTACACACACATGCATGCACACACACGCAAACAAACACACACACACACACACACACACACACGCAAACAAACACACACACACACGCCAACACACACACACATACACAAACAAACACACACACACACACACACATACACACTCATACATACAATGTATCTTTCAGTACAGTCTGTCAGAGGAAGGAACCTGGGTTCCTGTCATCTCACTGTTCCAGTGCGGTCTGTCACCTCCTGACGAGCACCACTATATCGAACCCTCCTCGTAGAACCCTGCACCACTACCACCACCCCCACCACCTCCCCTGTCTGTCGGTCTGTCTGTCACTCCCCTTGCCGTCTGTCTATCTGTCTGCTGTCGGTCTGTCTGTCACTCCCCTCGCTGTCTGTCTGTCTGTCTGTCTGTCTATCTGTCTGTCTGTCGTTTTGTCTGTCTGTCACTCTGCTCGCTGTTTGTCTGTCTGTTCCACCCCTCGCTGTCTCTCTGTCTGTCTGTCTGTCTGTCCCTACCCTCGCTGTCTGTCTGTCACTCCCCTCGCTGTCTGTCTGTCTGTCTGTCCCTCCCCCGTCTGTATTTCTGTCCCTCCCCTGTCTGCCTCTCTGACTGTGTGTGTGTGTGTGTGTGTGTGTGTGTGTGGAGCTAATAATGCACTGCAACCTCTCCAATAACTTCCTGCTACTTCCTGTCTGGCGCGGCACTCAGGAAACAATCAGAAAGTAGAGCTGCTGCTATGGCCAGCAGTACACACACACACACACACACACAGACACACAGCGAGACACACACACACACACACACACACAGACACACAGCGAGACACACACGCACACACACACACAGACACACAGCGAGACACACACACACACACACGCACACACGCCCGCACGCACACACACACACACAGCAAGAGACACACACACACACGCACGCACACGCACACACACACACAGCAAGAGACACACACACACACGCACGCACACGCACACACACACACACAGCAAGAGACACACACACACACGCCCGCACGCACACACACACACACAGCGAGAGACACACACACACACACACGCACACACACACACACACAAACACAGTAAGAGACACACGGTAGATACACACATATACACTGTGACACACACACACGGGTAGTACTTACACACAGACAAACCACAAACATACACAAATGCATGTATGAAGTATTCACATAAGCACACACACATGCAGTCACAGACTGAAGACACTGGGAACCCAGAGACGACCATCATAGACACAAATACATGCACACATTGACAGAGACACACACACACACACACACTCTCCCAGAGCCGAGTAAAACTTGGCCAGCATGATACTAGTACGACTCCTAACAAAAACAGAAGTTGGCAGCGAGTCGTGCGTGTGAGAGTGATCACCACAGCTTCTCTGCGGAGTCGGGGAAGGATCAGAAGTAAATTGAAAATATATTACTGGACAGTTTTTTTATTCATTTTTCTATTGTTTCCTTCAAACGTCCATGGCACCTTATAAATCAACTGGGTTTCTGTGGTAAACAGACAGGGAGAGAGAGGGAGAGAGAGAGAGGGAAGAGAGAGAGGGAAGAGAGAGAGGGAGACAGAGAGAAAGAGATAGAGAGAGAGATTCCCAGCCATGAATGAGTCACAGAAAAAATACCCTTTACTGACACACTTTTAAATGATTTTATCACACATGTACCAGCACTGTTTGGATCGGTTCCTCTGGGTTCCTCTGGGTTCCTCTGGGTTCCTCGTGGTACCGTGCTGCGGCCCGCGATGAACCCTCACTACTCGCTGAACCCCGCGTCCGACAGACGGGGGAAAGATTGACACAAAGCGAGACGAATGCGCCAAAGCGCTTCTCCTTCGGCCTGATTCAGCGTTTTAATCGGAAATTTTCCAGGAAAAGCCAAGCGGAGAAACCATGCATGGCTGAATGGGTCACTTTGTGGCAAGGCCTGGCGGGCCAAAGCCTTAATCTGTGAAACCTTCTAGACACGCATAACTCCACTCGCGGTGTGATTAGCCATAACTCATAGAAACGGTATCACTCATGAAATGGCAAGTGTTTAAAGGAGCTGTGTGGGACTCTTGGCCTCTACCAGACGATCAGGAAAGGGGAGGCATTTTTCACAGCTAGAAAATAAATCAGAGTCTGATTTGTTTATACGTATTGTCAATGTTCACCATCGTGCGCAACCTATTTTGATGTTTCTGTTTATTATGAACACCATTAACAACTGTGCATTATTATATATTATCTATATTATTATATATATACAGTGAATGGCTCTGCAGTAGCAGTAGTAGTAGTAGTAGTAGTAGTAGTAGTAGTAGTAGTGTAGCAGTAGTGTAGCAGTAGTGTAGCAGTAGTGTAGCAGTAGTAGTAGTAGTAGCAGTAGTAGTAGTAGTAGTAGTAGTAGTGTAGCAGTAGTGTAGCAGTAGCAGTAGTAGTAATAGCAGTAGCAGTTGATCCTAATGTTAAGACTACTCTCCTCCAAACAGTGTAAGCTGGAGGCTTAGGGAGGGTTTCACATGAGTGCCCGATAGGTCACTGTCAGAGCTGCAGCCAACACAGACCTCCAGTCCTCTACAAACCAGACCTAGACAGACCCCCTCAACCCCTTCGTTTGGACATAGAGAGACAGAACGGCTTCACCACTCTATCCTTCTGCCGAGGCCAAACCTCCTCGTTCTTCTCCCTCTCTCTGTCTCTAACCTCTCGCTCTCTCTCTACCCTCTCTCTCCCTGCCCTCTCTCTCTCACCCTCTCTCTCCCTACCCTCTCTCTCTCTCCCCTCTCTCACCCTCCACTCTCTCTACCCTCTCTCTTTCACCCTCCTCTCTCCCTACCATCCCTCTCTCCCCTCTCTACCCTCTCTCTCTCCCTACCCTCTCTCCCCCTCCTCTCTCCCTACCCTCTATCTCTCTCACCCTCATCTCTCCCTACCCTCTCTCCCCCTCCTCTCTCCCTACCCTCTATCTCTCTCACCCACCTCTCTCCCTACCCTCTCTCTCTCCCTGCCCGCCCAGAAGATGTGTGTGGGACATGGGAGCACTCTTTAACAGTTGGTTGCCAGAGAAAGAGCAACTGAAACGTTTAACAACTTGGGGACAACTGACACAAAGACCGCAGTGTTCCCGGGCCACTGGTTGGCTCCTCCCCCCACTGCCCAGAACAGGAGGCCAGAAATCTTATCTGCTAAGAACCTCATGGCTGGGGCATATGTAAACATGTGCAGTGCATTAGCTGCTACACACAGAAGACAAATTGTATTGCAATGGGGTAGGGGGGACGGTTGGTGAGGAGTTGGAGCTGTAATTGTTTGATTGTTGCCTGTACTTGATTGGTGGGAGTGGTGCTGAAAATCCCCGCAACAAAGTTCAACGTTAAAAAGTGCTGAGCACTGCAGAAGAGTGAGTTATAATGTGAGCTCAGCAAGAACAGACTGTTGGCAATAACGGTCTCTTATTTGGGATATTTTTCACATCTGTTGATTTCATTCGGCTGCCGGGAGGGACCCTGTTTCTGGGTGTCTGAGTCTCTGAGCGTTCACAGAGGAGTGCGTGGTCAACGCTCAGATGACCACTTCTGCGAATGGTGCTCGGAGGAACGGCTGACGTCGGCCCAAATGGACAGGCGCCATTAGCCACGGCTAGCCGGCGTTAGCCGCTGCTAGCCGTGCTAGTTATCGTTAGCCATTCTTAGCCACAACAGATTACGCTCAGGACCCACTGGCAAAAACAGACTTGCATCCAGAGAAGGCGTACCATAGTTTAACCTTAGCGACCTCTGCATACAGGACATAGAGTGGACAAAGTGAAGCCATACAATGGAACAGAATACAATAGAGCAGAATAGAGTCAATAATAAACATTTCTTTGCAGACTTTGATTTGTCATATATATCTTTTTCTATATCTTTTTTAGAAATAGATAAAGTTCCAAGCGGGCTCCTAGAGTTCACAGAATGTGTGTGAACTCTAGGAGCCCACAGAGTTGTCAACATTTCAACAGCCTTGTAACTCTTTTGGGGGGTACAGGGTAGGGGGTATGAAGACTGCACACAGCAAAAACAACCCCACCATTTGAATATGGCTGACATATAAAGTAGTTTACATGTCTCGTGTCCCTCGAGAATCAAAGGCTCTCGGAGCCACGCACAACAGCGAGAAGAAGAATCTTCTAGAACAGCAGAATCGTAATGGGCTCCAGATTTAGCCGTCAGCGTCCAACTCCATTACCGCGCCTTCAGTTGAACCATCTATTGTCTAGCTTGGCGGTCTGGGACTGTCTCTGTGTCTCCTGCGTTACGGTTTAAGATGCTCCAATTGGTCGGTTACCACTTGAAGAATCCACATTATGGATTCAGCAAGATGGCGGTGGTTGTGGTGGATGTGGTGGACATACAGGTTTTAATGTTCTCAATCTGAAGCGTCACAAACAGAACAGAAATTTCAACATGGATCTCATGAAATGATTGATGATCGTTCCCCGTCTTTGGTGTCAGTGCTCAGTGTTGAACTACAAGTGCAATTTTATTTAAATTATGTATCTAAGCCACAGGCAAACAGCTTCACAGTTTCACCAAACTATAGGTGAAAGAAAAATCGACTACGGTAATATTAAGCAAGGTAATATTAACTAAAAAGCACAATGCCAACAGCTTGGCTGTTACAGATGCAAACCGAGGCAGGTTTCTAAAACACAACTACTTAGCTGACGACTTGGAGCAACCTGAAATACAACATTCTATTGTTTGACCAAACCTGTCGAATGGCAGTGACAGAGATTAACGTGGTTATTACAGCTCATATGACATTCACGTCGTTATACGACGACAAAAGAGGAAGAAGTCAACCAATTAAATCAGTGATCAGAAAATAAATAGCCTCACACCTGCCCCACCCAATTGGCGGAGGAATGAAGTGTTTATCGAAGCAGACGATATGCACTGCAGGCAGGCAGGTGTTCCCCGTAGGTCACGTTGATATAATTGCGCATTACTTGGGTTTTGTACGTCCATGCACTTCGAAACCTGACCTCCAAATCATACCTAGCGAAACGATTCAGCACCGATCCTCACCGATTTGAGGAGGAAGGAAGGAAGGAAGGAAAGAAAGAAGGAAAGAAAGAAAGAAAGAAAGAAAGAAAGAAAGAAAGAAAGAAAGAAAAAAAAAAAAAAAAGAAAGATAGATAGATAGAAAGAAGGAAAGAAAGAAAAAAGAAAGAAAGAATAGATTTGACTGATAAAAGTGCTTGTTTTGATATTACAGCTTTTATCCGAAATAGAAAAATCTAAATCAAACCTTTTGCACTAAATATAGTGTTACAATAGGCCTACTAGGCCCTCATAACAACGTAACGAACGTGTTATGTCTGATTATCATTTCAAATAGGGCCTATAGATATTTGAAATGCTCAGATGCATTGGCCTATAAATAACCAATAGACTTATAACTGACAAACAACTAATTAACGTGTCGTGTGTGCACACCAAAGTCATCATTACAAATATTACATTTGTACACAATTGCAACAGAAAAGTACTGCTGTTTGCTAAATTAATTTGAATCAGAATGTTTTGACTTATATGTGATGTTATATTTTCATATGTATTTTAACATTAAATGTCAAAATATATGGTGTACAAGCCTGCTATGCGCTTGCTTTTCTTTACGTGTATTAAGTGTTTTTGGTTCAACAATAAGTTACTTAATTTGCAAAATCTAGAAAGTATCTTACCTTTAGGATGCAGTCGCTCAAACCAGCGGTCAGGTTATGTTGCTGCCTATTCCTCCAATTGATTTTTCTCTCTCTCTGTCACTACCCGGAGATTTGTAACTTTTCGATTCCTCTGGCGAACAAGTTTGAGATCCCGGCATCCACTTTTCATCAACTGTTGGAAAGAAACAAGAGACATGTTGTATCCTCGGGATATTGTCAACGCCAACGTCAAACCAGTAATATTAAGTCAACGAAATGGGTTTACTCGTTAAATTATTATTCTATCACGCTACTCAGGGTCCAGGAGGCAGAGAAAGTCAAATACGATCAGAGACAATCAATGTGAAATTCTTCTCTTCCCTCCCAACGCAAGGGAGCTCCACGGAAAAATGCAAAAAATGACAATGATCTAAAAACTTCAGCGAGACAGCGGCATGAAAACTTCAACGAAAGGCTTTTAAACAAAGAGGAAAATTCCACGGGTAACTTACCTTTATTTTGTTGCGTCTATTTATGTCAACACGAGAAAAAAATCAATATAAATACTGATTTTGGCGCCTTAAAGATTTCAGTAATATTTCTCCCGGTTTGACAGTATAAGTGGAATGTTAAGTATGACTTTGGTATGAAATCAACGCACTACTCTGGAAAACGAAGGGAAAAAAAGTTTTAAGGAGGAGCCATTGGTGCGCGTCAATCAACAGGCTTGGGGGCAGTGACTTTAGTCCGGTCTCCACCCCCACCATCCCAAAGTTAGTACTGTAACACCAGAAATAAACACACAGCCCTTTACCATTAGTATAACTTTAACTTAAACAAACGAGAACGGCGTAAAAATCCTTCCTGCTTGAATAGTAATACTGCCTTTTGTATTTAAATACAATTAGTTATTTAGCGTTTCTTGTTTTGTTTGCATGTTAAGTTACATTTCAATAACACTGAATAGGCCCAGGCCTACTTTTATTATTGCAAAGTAATTCAATTATGTATTTGGTGAATGTGAGGTGCATTCTTCTTTCTATTACTAATATCAAACGAAAAGCACCATACAGGACTACAATAGGAATAACAGCAAAACTTATGCTTAGGCTACTTAGAAAGGCTTTATATCTTCAAAGAAGGCTATTATCATTATTAATGCAGCAATTAAACATTATAATTTGACGCGGTGCATGGACATTTAAACATCTCCCAATAGCTCCTTCTATTGGTCACCATTATATTTGCAACGTGTGCTACTTGAACTGCAACTTGTATTTTTAATTTTAATAGAAACGCATTCAGCTCTGCGATTCGCTACGACTCTCTAATAAACAGGAACACGGACACAGAACGTCCGTTTGCAACAGCAAAAAGAGCCAACAAATAAGTTGTCGCACTGCAGACATGTGTGCATAATAACCGCTCAGAGGCTAATAAGTAATCCTTTGCAGTCATACAGTGCCTTGCACACAATGGAGTGTGTGTGTGGGGGGGGGCTCACCTTTGAGCATCTGTCAGGCGCCCTTCAAGCCTCATTTGATTTGCAAGTTTGGACGACTGCCTGAACAGGTTGAGGCAGAAACACACCTCAGACTTACCTTCCAGAGCCCGGGCCCAAACAGGTTCTCCCCCTGCTGCCGCCATTCTTCCTCAACGTTTAAGAGTTGCCACGGAGGAGCCGTGTGGGCGTCTGCTTCACACATTTCAACCCAAGTGTTCTCTCTCTCTGTGTCCTTGCTGGCAGCCTCTCGTGTTGCCTTGTTGTCACAGTAGTCCACAGCGTTGGATGTGGAGTTCCTCACAAAGGGAATGGAATCAGAGATAAACTGATAATACCGTTTTAGCGTAGAGATAAGGGAGGTTTACTGAGATTGTTGAGCTTGCACTGCAGTTATAGGACTAAGTACGAGTTCTGAACAGCTGTTGGGAGTTTATTCATTCTACACATACAGTTGGTCTTTATTTATAGAGTCTAATGGGCCCCATTCATCACAGGGGCCTCATTAGCAAGTGAATGAGGTGAAGGGGTGATGGAATTGGTTCCATACCGTCATTGCTACACATCATCATCAGACATCATCGTTGCACAATAAACCATACAAATGCACACGAGGCAACGCTCCACATAAGAAGTGATGAAATACAAAAGGTCAAAGGAACAGGTGGAGAGGAAGAAGAAGGTTAAAAGAGGGTGGGGAGACACTTAAAGACTTGGTACTTTTGGACTGACTGCATACAGGCCTAAATAATCTGTGTATTGTTGTACTCTTGGTTTTCAAAAAATTACACATGAACCATTACAAAACACAGAAAAAGTGTGCTGCAAAGTTCGAGACCTTTCCAGAACCTTTATCCTAGTAAAACATTGCTAAATCCAGAACCTTTATCCTAGTAAAACATTGCTAAATGGACGGCTTTGTAAGAGGAGTGTTGTCTTTGTTTAAGTCCGGTCAATTGGTTCGGGGATTTCCACGTTGCACGCTAATTACAGATTGACAGCTTCTAATGCACTGCGGAATCAAGGAAACAACAACAAACAACAGAAGCCATAACTACTGTTTGATTATTGCCTGTTTGATTTGTCCATCTTTAATAAAGTAATCACATTTATTGACTATTCTATTTCTGCTAAAATGAGTCCCACCCCCTTTGTGAACCACCACCGTGTTCCCGTTCTCAGCAGCATGAAGAAGGCAACATCCATCATGGACCTCCGCTCAGGGCGTCCCCCGTCTCCTGTTCCTCTCTGTCCCCAGCCCGACGCCAGGACTCATTGGAGCGGAACAGCAGAGTGGTCTGAGCGTGTGGCCCGCGCTCCTCCATCACCTCCACCCACAGCCGGCCGGGGTTTGAAAAGCGGGTCTGTGCTGCGCGTGGGCAGAGGGACTCGGGCCCTGCGGGCAGAATGAGCCCGGCTCTTTATTCACAGGCGATCTTCCCGTCGAAGCTGGAGAGGGCAATGGCGAAGGCCTGCACGGCACACATGGGGTAGCTGAAGTCCAGCGTGAAGACGTCGTCGGCGATGCGGCCGAACTGCATCACAATGTATTCCACTGAGACACACACATGCACGCACGCACGCACGCACACACGCACGCACGCACACACGCACACACACATGCACGCACGCACGCACGCACACACGCACGCACGCACACACGCACACACACACACATGCACGCACGCACGCACGCACGCACACACACATGCACGCACGCACGCACGCAC
>JAOPJO010000025.1:2893228-2904008 GCA_027123675.1 Molva macrophthalma | reverse complement strand
CACACACACACACACACACACACACACACACACACACACACACACACACACACACACACACACACACAGATATTTTATTTGGTAGATATTTTTTATTGGCTTCACAGTCACACGCAGTTGATACAAAATTATTTTAGCCTAAAGTGTGCATTACAGAGCATCCTTTACCACAATCTATTAGGTCCTACGTGACTTACAAAATACTTTTGCATTTCATATTTACAGACGTAAAAAACATGTAAAAATCCATCTCAATCACACTGTAAAGAATCTTTTCTCGGACATAATGTAACCAAATATAAAACAATTATACCATGAATAATCCCTAATTAATGATGCAATCAAAAGCAAAAAACTTTTTTTGGATTTAATTGTGTTTTGATTGCATCTCATGGCTCTCATGCATTCTGATCCAGCAATAGCAAGTAGTAAAACATATTGGCAAATATGTGACTCATAAGCCTCGCTCAAACAAAGTGGGCTGAGCAAAATAAGCTGATGGCAGCTTGAATAAAAAACGTGTATTTTGCCCTGATGGTTTATAGTGCCTAATGCTAAAAGTGAAACGAAAGACCTCCAAAGCCAAGGGCCAAGTTTATAACTTGTCATCCAGGCCGTTGCTACTGGCGGCGTTGTCTGAAGACTGGCTGGACGGAGGCTGGCTGAACCACTGTCTTCCGGTGGCCTGCAACCACATCTTCTGGTACGCACTCCTGATCCTGGGGATCCTAAACGCGTACACCGCGGGGTTGACAGCTGAGTTGGCGTGAGAGAGCAGGATGCCCACGTGGAAAGCGGCGGTGGGGACCGTGGCCCCGCCAAACATCACCACACAGTTCATGATGTGCAGCGGGAGCCAGGAGAGGGCAAACAGACCCAGGACCAGAGACAGCGAGACCGCGAGACGTCTCTCCTTTCTCAGGTAGCTGCGAGACTCGGGGGGCCCCGAGCGCCCTGGCATGTCCCGAAGACTCTTGCGGATGGTCCTGAAGATGCAGCAGTAGAGCAGGGCCATGGTGGAGAGAGGCAGCAGGTTGCAGAGGAAGAAGCAGAAGTAGACCAGGTATGACATGGAGATGACATTGGTGAATTGGCAGACTGCGTCGGAGGAGGAGGAGGAGATGGAGAAGGTGGAGGAGGTGGAGGAGGTAGAAGAGGTGGGGAAATGAGCAGCAGGCGAGACGGTGCTCAGCTTATTCCAGCCGAAGAGGGGGGTGAAGCTCAGGATGACGGCCACCGCCCAGCACACCGCCACCACCAGCCATGAGTGTGTCTCCGACATGGACCGCCGGTACCTGAACAGCACAACACCATTGATTATGAAGGACCAGGCCCACAACCCTGTCTGTGGACCTGCGCTATCGGCCTGTGGGTGGAACGGAGACCCACCTGAGGGGGGCGTAGACCCTGAGGTAGCGATCCACGGCAATGGCGAGCAGGGACAGGATGGAGGCCAGGGTGGGGAGGATGACCAGGCAGCTGGAGAACAGGCACGCTCGGGCGGAGGTCTCCACCCGGCCGTCCACCACCACAGCCAGGGGGATGGCCAGGCATCCTACCAGCAGATCGGCCGCGGACAGGGAGGTGAGGAAGCAGAAGGTGGGCTCCCGCAGTCTCTTGGTGCGGTGGACTGCGCAGATGGCAACCATGTTACCCAGGACGCAGCCCACAGCGATCAGCACCTCCACGGCCGTGTACAGTGATGCTCCAGGAGGACCCATGCTCTGCTGCTGCGGCTGCTCCGTCCGTTAACTCACTGTTTGATTTGTAAATATATACCCGTTTGTAATAGTTCTGTTTTCACAAATAAACAAGAGGTTTCACCGATCTGAAGCGTGGTTGTACGGAGTCTTTGGGGTCCGCATGGTAGATTAGTCCCAGTTTAGTGTTTTGAGGCTTTGATTCTAGAGCTGCTCTCATGTTGACCAAAAAAATGACTAATAATCGTTAGTTTCGGTTTTTATAATCGGTTTTTGCAGATACACTTGATGATTTCACTAATCTGAGACATGGTTCTGAAGAGTCTTTCGAATAGTTTTAGTCTGTGTGGTCTGATCCTACTCCTACTAGGAATTATTTCTGTTCATATGTAAATATATCTGCCCGTTTTGCAAATATATTATGTTTGTGTATTCTATCAATTTAACCAGGCTACACCTCATTCATAGAGATATGATAATAATATAGCTCTATTAAATAATATATATTATTTTAAATAAAAATGATATTAAATAACGATTCTGTTACTTTCCTCCCAACCACAATAGCCAACCATACATATGTTTATTTCTTACATTGTAAATATTTTTATACTTTGCATTGTTTCTTGGGCTACTTTATTCTTTTTGAATTATCTCGTTCGTGGGTGAAATCGTATATCTCTATTCATCCATGTGTAACTGTTTGCATGTTACCATTAATGAAAAAAAGATGAAATAAATGATTCTTTACCGTGTGTTCAGAATCCTATTGACAGTCTGCACTCTGTTCAGCAGCAGTTCTTGTTCTGAGTTGTAGTAACTCCAATCGCGTGTGTCTGTGTCTAAGATGTGGGTAGAGGAAGTGCTGTTTGAAGAATAAATGTCATGAAGTGAAGCTATTTCCTCGTTATGAGGCAGAATAAACAGCATCTGCACACAGATGTTACCTTTCTGCATGTCCCTGTCTGCACAAGTGACATCTACTGATAGTTTCCACACAAACAGGGAAAAAGTTGACCGTCTGCTGGGAAGAAACAATGTGGGTTTCTGGAATGTACTATTTCACTGCTCTTTGGTTATTTAGCACACCCTGTTTTCCAAAACTACTTACAGTCGTGTATGTACGTGCACATTACGCCTAATAAGAAGGCTGCAGACATTTGGGAATCGAACCCAGAACCTTTTGGCTGGGGGTCAAACACCCTAACCTGCCCCGTATATTATTTCTTACACAACAAAATCTGTAGTGTTAAATAGTGTTCATTTTCCGTTGGAAATTCTTTCGAGTTAATAAGTGTTGAATTGGGTGTTATTTTAGCACTTGCAGTGCTGAAATAGCTATATGGGCGGTGTTATTTTTGGGAGTTGATTGCATGCTCTCCGGAGTTAATTACACATCCGGTTTTTAGGCGCTCTTTTTCTTGAGCTCATTGTGGAGAAAACCGTGCGTCTGGAAGGGGAATATAGCTCAACTTTACGCAAACTTGTTGCATCTAGTAGGGATACTATGTGAGAGTATACTCGACGTTCACTAATCACGAGCGGGAAATTAGGCGATTAGCTGCACCTGCGTGAGCTGGCGTCTCCTCCAAAACGCCTGTGAGTTCAGTCAGCAGGACAGGTAGGTAAAGAAAGATAGTAATTTGGGCGTGATGTCAAAATAGTAATTCAATTATATTCAATATTAATATTTGTTTCATGCAACGCTGTCTCCCCGTGAAAGGTACAGGGCTCCAGCTGTTTTGGTCGCACATGCGACCAAAAAAGTGCGACTAAACATTTTCCTTGGTCGCACCGGTGCGCCTGACATTCTGCGAATAAGTTGGCTCTGCCTCTGATTGTCTCAGACCCTGATATTCTTCTTCGCTAAAAGCGGTGTGGAAAATAAATAAGGCATGTGTGAAACCGCGCCCAGTACTCCTCCTAGTCTACTCCTTTTGCGGTCGGAGCATCGACGTTCCGAATTGAAACGTTGAAAAAGCACAATGTATCCAACAAACACGCCCTGTGCCTTGACAGGTTCGTGGCCGGCAGAGCAGCCCCCTCCCCGCAGCGTTTCAGCGGCAAACAGAACAAGTGAGGAGTCCGAAATGATAATCAAATTTAACACTGCTTATAATAAAGCCAAAGAAGAGCTGCCGTTCACTAAATTTCAGTCCCAGATCAACCTGACGAAACAGAACGGGTTGAATGTAAATCTGACTTGCAGCAACGACACTGCCTGTGCCCAGTTCATTGGGGTGATCGCAGACACTTAAAAAACAATACGTCTGTTCAAATCGCGGATTCGACGTACATGTCATTCATGATTGACGGAGATACAGACAGGAGTCTATCTCAGGAGTGTGAAACAGACAGGAGTGTGAGATCGTCTCTAGCCGCATTATACATAGTCAGGGCCGACGGACTGGGGGTGTAAGTTGGAAAGCCTTGGGGGGGGCCCAAGGCAGAGGGGGGCTCATGGGAAGTTTAGATTTTTTGTTCAAGTATTTTTTTGGTTGTTGTTCAAATAGTTTAACTACATTTCATGATGAATATCGATCTAAATACAAGCTTGGCGTATTAGTTTAATACATTGGTATTTTATTGTATTCCAAAAAAGTAAAGACGGTTGTGACTACTCTGTGAACACCCCTTGCAAAAAGCGCAAAATGGTTCAGTCCATACAGCTGATTTCACCGCGAATCGCACCTTGCTTACGGTGAGACTTTTTTATCTGGATGGAGATGCGGCAATATGTCACAGCCACAGTTAAAGAAATTTAAGTCTGGCTCTCAGAAGAAAGACAGGGAGAGAAGACAAAATGAAAAAAGTCTGGTTCTGACAAACTTCTTTTCAAAGAAAGGTGAGCTCAAACGTTTGAACAAACAAGATGAAACCCCATTCTTAACTTCCGTTATCGTTGCTAAAACGAACAGAGACAACCCAAAGCAAGAGCAGACAATAGGCTACATTTTTAAATGAGACCTCATAATGGTAAGCTTTGTGTTATAGCCAATGTTGGGGTATGGCCCCTGGGGGGGAGGGCCATCAGGACTTCTTGTATATAGGGCCCAGAATTTGGTGCTACGCCCCTGTACATAGTAACCCCAATGGCTCTAGTTTAAGCAGGAATAAGACATGGAACCCATTTTTACTTTACAAGCTAACTTGTCACATGATTGTAGTTGAGTAATAATGAGTAATAGATGTGAAACCTGTGTTTAGGCTACTGGAGCTGGGGCTGAATCTGTTAAAATAGGCACAGATGAAATAAAAAGTGAAGGATTGGACTTTGCAAGCTAACTGTAATCCGTTATTTTCATAGACTCCTATGCTGCCACAAGGCAGCATAGGAGCATAATCAGACTTCACCTATTTGGAATTCGTCAATGAAGGTGAGTAGCCATTTTGTGTAACAAAATATATAGCTGCCTTAACAAATAGTTGTTTTCCTGTGCTGTGCAGTGTGTATAGTTAATTGGATATGGATAATGTATTAATCCTTCTGTCAGTTCATATTGGCAGTTTGAGCTTTAGCCAGCAGAGGACAATATGCTTATTGCTGCAGGCCCTTTTGGTCTATTTTGACATCAAAAAACAGGTAAACACAAATTAATGTGCTACCTACTTCTGAGGAAGTTTTCAAATTCCCTCATCTGGATTCTCTTGCTCCCATTGGTTGGCTGGCTTTAAGGTGCAGTGTTTATAATGTTGTGTAGATTTAGCATAAATCAAATATATTAATCACAATTTCAGATACGTTTTAGAGAGAAATTGGTTTATCGGTCATTGATATGTGCAGTCGAAAACCTGCCTCAGGTTTTTTTATCTGGTGTCATGCTAATCTTCCCATAGTTAAAAGCAAGTTAGGGCTTCCTGATGCTGCTGTACCTTCAAGTCTTTGATGAAACTGACACAGCAGTGGAGGAAGACATCCTTATTGAACTGGTGGAGGCCAAGCCTGACAGTATGTGACAGCTTTTCAGATAAAGGCTTATCTGCTTTTTTTGTTGTTGTAAAGATGAGACCCCTTTATGTAACTGTCTAACTACTGTGACAAATTAGATGAACCAAGAAACAATATTTAAGCAAAAGACAGATCAGCATCTACTTGCCCAAACGGTTTTAAAATGTAGGTTGGGTTTTTAATTGTCATGTTTGTGTTGCACACGGCCAGTTTGTCAACCAACAGTGGACGAGGCATGCTTCATGAAGTGATAGAGGCCAATCCTGACTTTTGCCTGACAGTATGTGAAAGCATTTCAGGTGAAGGTAGGTTTTCACTGCTGCACACATTGTCAAAAATAATATTTAATATATCAACAAAGAAATAATATTTAAGCAAAAGACTGATCAGCATCACACACAAGGTCGGTTTGCTGTGTCAAAAATGTTGACACTTGCTCATCTTATCTAAAATCATCACCATATCACAAATCATCTCTACTAGTTACTGTACCCTGACCCACCCACCCCCCACCCATTGGAGATTTTCTTGTGTTCCTTTTTTTGTCCTTTAGATGTCCATGTCACTTTCTTGGAGTGATGACCTCTCCAGTCGAAGAGAATGGGGGCTCCCACAGGCAGGAATGTATCCAGCTTTGAAGTCATGAACAGGTCTACCACAGGTTACGGAGTCAGAGGCTGCAAAAGAGGTACTTGAGCAGTAGATGTAATTTACAAGACTCGTAACATAATGGTGTCAAAACTAAATTTAGATTCTCACCAGAGTATTGGGACATTTAGAATGGTGAATGAGATGGGATAGGCTACTTTATTTAGTGAGGAGTAGAAAAAAATGAATCCAGGGTTTGCACTCTATTGTGTAACCTTTCTTTCTAAACACATTTATTCAATTAGGTTATCATTTGCACACATTGACTGGTCATCTGGCTTCTGCAAGGCCAGTAGTGATATTAGTAGTTGAAACCAGACTTGCTTATTTTTGGCTTTTGGTCTAACCCATTATATAAAGAAAGTTGCAACTGTACCTGTATTTTTAATTTACTTTTTGCAGCACTGCTGTCTTTTGACCTTCCTCTGATGTAATGAATTACCCTTAGTCTGAACAGACACATTTTGGCATATTGTTGTTCAAATGATTTAATCCTGGAAGACTGAAATGTACACTGAACTATTTCTCTTATGTGAGTAGATGGTAGAAAATGCCTTGCTTAAGAAACCTGGAGGTGAGGATGTCCTGGAAGAGTACAAGTCAGAAAATTTGCTGAAGCACAGCACCCGGAGACAGCTTGTCAACATATTAGCTAGCCATATAGGGCTGTGTTCAAATAATCGATTTTCTAATTAAAATTGATCTTCATTTGAATTTTCCGATATCGATTAATAAAATCCCATGATTGATCTTTTTATATATGCCTTTTCCAGTGCGAACACTTCGCTCGAGTTTAAATATTTGAACTTTCCCGCAAATTTAGCTTGGTGCTTCGTCGTGACAGCCTATCAGTGTTCACTCCCTGAAGTCCAGATTGAACAGCAAAATGGAGGAGAAAGTAATTGTTGCCGTTTGCGGCTCTCGTAGCTCTATAATATCACGGCCAAAAGCTGTGTGCGCCTCCGGGTGCTATTATGAACCCATAAACGACGGTGTTGGGTTCTCCGACGTCTCTGGTACTTCCACAACAAGTAAAGACTCGCAATGGTGGTTATCTCGGCCATGGTTGAGAATGAATTGGCGGAAAGAAACGTTGGCCTTCACAAGAGAGCCCCTCCTCCAATATTCTTCAAAACACTTTGCGTGATCAAACTTGCATACTCTTGCGAGCACGGACAATGCTGCGAATATGGTCCGTGCTGTGGAATTGATGGCGCTGTTGCACATTGGCTGTTTCGCGCACACACTCAATTTAGTCTCACAAGCAGCTCTCACCTTATTTATTTACACTGACTGCCTGGTTAAAATGTAAAGTTGTTTATAATACACTGAAGATATGTATACATGGTTCATATATCAGATTTGTTAACCTATTTAAGGTTCTCTCTATCCCAGGGTGCTGCTCAGATCTGTTCAGATTTTGTCATGTCCTTTCATTACATTCCTTGTTACAGTACTTGCTTTACTTCTGTACAGATACAAATAAGATACAATGTAAGCATAATGTATTTTTAATAGCCAAGCAAAATTGGTATTGCAACTGAAATATCCCTAACTGAATCAATATTGAATCGAACCGTTTTGAGTTTTGTTTTTTTTCTTTAAAATACATTGTTCATTTTAAACTTTCAATTTCAGATTGAAATGGTTTATTACGAAGAAATGTCCCACTAATATAGTCATTAGTAGGGCATTTAGATTTTTTATTTTTTTTTGTATTGTCTTAGGATTCCTTCCTGTAAGCAGAAAGACAAGTATGCCCTGGGAATCATTACTCTTTCCATCGCTGAAGGATCCTTTTCTCAAAGGCTATGTAAGTTTAAAAAAGGATTGCTCCCAAAAAAATGTGTTTTACAGAATAGAGTGAAGAAGTTCGTCTCCTGGCTTGCTCGCCAAATGAAGTTCGTTCCAAATTCAAGGTGCAAGTTCAAAACTCGTTCAAAACTTTATTCCTGGATTCAGGCAAGATACCCAAAGCAACCACCAGAGTCCTTCTGTGGTTACCTCGCTTCTCTCCTTAATTTTCCATGCTTGTTCAAAATGATAGTTCCCATGATTCTTCTCCCATGCTTCATCTTGTTTCATCTTAAAACACAGTATATTACAGCACATGACAAGGGCAGGCTCTCAGTTACCTCCAATCATACTTGATACTATACAAAAATGGTGTAACCCACCGATTCCTATTGGGCTACTGTCATTCAAATCAAGCCAATCACAAAATGCCCCGATTTTGGCTGGGTGTGATACCTCGGCAAGATGGGCCCCCGACCTGTTGGTCTGAGGGGAAGTAATTAAATCCACTAAAAGTGGGGGCAGAGACGGGTATCTGATAAGGGCCATTTGATGTTAATACCAACCACTCAGTTGCACCGTTGATCAATTGCTTGAAGAACAAAAGGGGCTTAGAGACAGCGTCTGGCAGGGAGGGGGATTTAATCAATTAAAAGTGGGGGGCAGAGAAAGGGCTCTGGCAGGGAGGGGGAAACTAGCATGAGGCGAAACCATATCTAACAATTAATACAATCCTCAAGAGCTTTGGGGTTAGTTTACATGATTGAATTCACAAGTTACCTTTTTGAAGATGGTCTTGAAGATGCAAAATAATCGACATCAATGACTGATAGAACTTCTCTACTAACTGAAGCATCAGTGGGACAGAAGACAGGACTATTCATTTGCAGTGAGATTGAACATGGTTGGCCAGTATTTTGCCGAATACTAAAGATCCTTTTAGTTGACAGTTATCTACTTCCTAGTGAAACAATTTGTGGTTGATCATTTCTGTGAACATTTTCAAACCTACCAAGTATTTGAAAGAGATGTTATCAAAGCAGACACTCTTATAATGTATGCCCTTTGACTTACAAAATGCTTATGGTAGAGATTAGAGCAAATACATTGTGCCTGTGTTTTTAAATGTGCATATATGGTCCCATTCCCCTGATTGTCACGGACCTGGTCAACTTGTTCCTTTTTTTATTTTTAAATTAAATGTTTATAATGCATTAAGAGTTAAGTCCTCTCTTTGTCACACACTGGCCTGGCCTGGCCTGGAGGGGAAAGTCATTCTGTGACATGTTTTTGACGCCTTTTATCTTGTGTGCACTGTGGCTGTGCATAATGTGCTGCAAATGTTTAATAAAAACAAACGTTCTGTTTTTTGTAAGTATTTATTATACTTAACTTCGTCTTGTGGGTCAACAAATGTATAAATGTAAATAAAGATAGATTTAGCCTATAGTGATGTTTTTCTTACATGTGAGTATAGAATTTTTTAAATATGAACACATGGTGAGTGCAGTGCATATACTAATATAGTGGAAAAAAAATCTATAAAACACTTAAAGTTAAAAATGAACACTCCCAGTGAAAGAATAACACCTTTTAGTGTTAAATACACTTTAATGTGTAAATAGAACATTATTCTGAATGTTAGAAATCAACACTGCCAGTGAAGGGTAAGAACACTATGGAGTGTTAAAAAATACACTTTCATGTGTAATAAAACAACACCGAGTGTCAAATATTTAACACTATTTAAGAGTTAAAATATTAACACTTTGCAAAGTGTAACTTCAACTCCCAATTTCAACAGAATATAAACAAACAAAATATTTTAATAAAAAAGCTAATCCACATAAAATAAAAATCTGGTGCTGCTAAAAACAAACAACAGATCTGGCGTGTGTGTGGGTTTGTGGGACGGTTGGTTATGACACCTCATCTACCACCAGGGTTTAGCACCCAACTGGGTGATGCATGGCTGCCAGAACGCTCACCACACACTGGTTAACACAGTGGAGAGGTGAGGAATAATGAATCAAATTAGAGACCAAGGGATGATTAGGGGCCATGTTGGTACGAGAGCCAGATTGGGAATTGGGTCAGGATCCCGGGGTTAGCACCCCTACTCTAGTGATGAGGGGTACAGAGCCAGGACCCCGGGGTTAGTACCCCTACTCTAGTGATGAGGGGTACAGAGCCAGGACACCGGGGTTAGTACCCCTACTCTACTGATAAGAGGTACAGACACCGGGGTTAGCACCCTACTGTAGTGATGAGGGGTACAGACACCGGGGTTGGCACCCCTACTCTAGTGATGAGGTGCAGAGACAGGACACTGGGGTTAGCACCCTGCTCTAGTGATGAGGGGTACAGAGCCAGGACATTGGGTTTAGTACCCCATCTCTAGTGATGAGTGTCATGGGACCTTTAGTGACCACAGGGAGTCAGGACCTCGGTTTAACGTCTCAGAGTCCCCTCTCTCTCATTGGGGATATTGCATAGACCAGAGGGATGAGCACCCCCTGCTGGCCCTCCAACACCTCTACCAGCACCAACTGGTCTCCCATCCGAGGATGGACCAGGCCCAGCCCTTAGCTTTTCAGAGAAGAAAGTATTCTATCATACACTCACCGGCCACTTTATTAGGTACACCTTGCTAGTACCGGGTTGGACCCCCTTTTGCCTTCAGAACTGC
>JAOPJO010000025.1:2871503-2881813 GCA_027123675.1 Molva macrophthalma | reverse complement strand
GACTGAACCGTAAACCCCATGGCTTCTTACAATACACGCCACCGCCGGGTTTGCGCAGCAAACGATCTGGCCGGTCATTTTTACCCCAATCCGGCCCCCCCCCCCCCCGTAATCCATCCTGACTAAGCAGTGCTTTCGTCTCTTCCCCCGGTCCTATATGTTCAGGTACAGCAGCATCGTGACCCAGCGGAGGGCCCGGGTGGCTGTCGGTCTGTGCTGGATCCTCTCCTTCGTCTCCGGCCTGGTGCCCATGCTGGGCTGGCACAACCGCCACGCCCCCCATCTCCACGGTAATGCCAGCGGTGCCGGCGAGCGCAACGCAGCGGACGCCTCCATCGTGTGCGAGTTCACCTCCGTGGTCAGCATGGACTTCATGGTCTACTTCAACTTCTTCGGCTGCGTGGTGGTGCCGCTGGTCGTCATGATGGCGCTGTACGGCGAGATCTTCCGGGTCATCTGCGTCCGGCTGGACCGCCGCGCCGAGGCCACGTGCGAAGGCGACGACGGCCAGCGCTACTACCAGAAGGAGCTCCGTCTGGCCAAGTCGCTGGTGCTGATTGTGGTGCTGTTCGTCCTCTGCTGGCTGCCGCTGCACATCCTGAACTGCGTGGCGCTGTTCTGCCCAACGTGCCCCCTGCCCAAGGCCGCCGTCTACACGGGCATCTTCCTGTCGCACGTGAACTCTGCCTTGAACCCGCTGGTGTACGCCTTCCGGATCAAGCGCTTCCGGGTCACGCTGATCCAGATCTCGCGGCGCTGCGTGCGGTGTCAGCCCGCCGAGCCCAGCCCCTGCCCCTCGGGGAAATCCATCATCATGGGGAACGTGACCACTGACGCCTGACCTATGACTCGTGACCCGTGAGGTGGCAGGGGGGTTAAACTGAATGTATACCACAAGTAGCAGTGGAGATAAGCAGGTAGTAGAAAATGGATTTGATTGGAAGACGTGAGCCACTTCCTGTTGACTATCTATCACATTCTGACAAGCTCTTGAAGGGCTAAATGGATTTTTTTTTACCACAAATATAATTTCTGGGAAATTACACATCTCATATCTGAATTCCACATTAATGGGGTTCGATATGTGGAATTGGATAAATAATGGATTAGACAATAACTAGTTTATCTCCAATTAGACTTCTGTCAACAGGACACATTTATGATAATATCTGTACATTACGATGTACTTTACTTTAATCCCAAATGGGATTAATTACATACCAGTCTACCTACAGTTTACATTACGATATATATATTCCTTATTATTTCATATTTAATTTCTGGTTGATTATGTACATCTGGAAATTGTTTAAATTGCTTTGTTTGTTGATGGTTTACAATAATAAATGTGCAAGAGTATTTTGTAAACTGACTTGATATTTTATATAAAAAAAAGACTAATTGTTGGTGTTTTCTTAAACATACTAATTCCTTCTCTTAGCCAGGGGCCACACCGGTGAAGATATTTTGGATAGGATCGATACAGAGTAAAGGCATCATCCTTTTCGACAGCTCACCAATCATGCCAGCGGTATTTACAAGCACTGAACACGTTCCAACCTCCAGGTTATTTAGACTCGTCCGGCAGACTGCTGCTCCTCACCGGCTGGATGGTCTAAGAAACTATTTCTATACCGGTGGGACGGGCCGTTGATGGCTCCCACTAGTGCTCTATGTGAATCACTCGCAGGGCATTATGGAGACATGATTTATTCTACCCCCCCACCCCCTCACACACACACACACACACACACACACACACAGGCATTCCCCACACCCTTTAAAGCCTATCCGCTAAAGCTGTCTGTCCACGGTCTGCTTCATCATCACTTTGACCGTCGCACGGTTCTCTGCTCATTCTCCCATCGATTATACACATATTATGGGCCAGTCGATACCAAAGCCCATCCATCTATCCATCAGCTTTCAAATGAGTGTCGTTTCAATTGTACGTACTGTAGATATGGATGAACTATGCTGTGTTGTAGAGCTAAGCAAATGAAATGTGTTGACCATCTACAAGACATTAGAGGTATCCCTCTTTCATTTCCCCACTCTTTGTCGATCACTTTAAGCACCCCCTCGATTTCAAAGTTTCCTTCCCTTGTTTTAACTTCTCTACTTATGCTTCTTCTTATCTCTGTCCAGGCCTAGTTTCTCATCCTGTCTCTCTTACACCAATGTGCCTTTTATCTCAGCCATATGTCACCTTGGTTGGCGTGGAGGGATTTGAGGCAGCTGAGTCTCTGCTAATCCATAACACCACTTAGTGATGAAGGTGTGGTATTCAAACCTACCCGGTTAGTCTCTCCCTCACCCTGGACTCCACAGAGCTTACAGAGATACAGGCACACAAAACAGAAATCCGCTGGCCTTTTAAAAAGAGAGCGACCTATTCTTTCAGGGAAAGGGTTTCTTTGAAAGTCATCCCGACTTGACAGAAGACAGACAAAACTCACGGTAAAATTCATGATGAACTTTATTATTACCTGCCTTTTTATATTGATGTTTTAGTCGCCATTTCCTCCATGGAGTTCCCTGTTCATGAAAATATAAGTCTTATCTGATTGTATTCAATGGTGATAAACTCACCAATATTGCATTTGTGAAGCGTTCAATCATTTCAGAACACTTTGAAAATTGGAACGCTTCAGTGACAATTCGCTTCAGTGAAAATTGCTCATACATGTCATGCCGAGGTCATGCTGATAAAAGAGGACCCAAGCTTTCTGTAGCGGTGCAGTATTTGTGAGTTTATCAGAAAAGACATATTTTCACAAAAAGGGAACTCACTGACAGGAACTACGACCAATAGGTTGCAACTTCCTCTTAGTTGCTTGCAACTAGTTTAGTTATTAACCTGCCTTTTTTCATATTGACTGAATGTTTTATTATGTGTTTTTCTCTTACAAACACATTTCTATTCTAATCTAATCTAAAATTGGACATGATAAAAAAAACATCAACTACATTCCTCATTGTCTTTCCACCTTCCACTGTGCAGACTTCAGAATCAGCATCAGAATGTGATGTATTGCTAAACAGGTTTTCCCATAAATGGAATACAGAAACTTGACCTTTCTTAAATGAATTGTCAGTACTTTGTTTAATAGTACATAGATGACACTCGCTATAACGTCATCAGAGCTTCATTGTACCGAAGAACCACGTCGTATACTGCAAACCTGATGATAAGACACTAAGACTTTACAAGTCACAACTGTACAGTCATTGAAGATTTGTAATAAATATACACAAATATGAAATATAAGATGGCCCTTTTCCCACTGGACCCCCCACAGAGCAGAACCACTGTAGGGCCCTGATCCAAGGCCCTGGTCCCCCCACCCACACATCCACACCACCGCGGACGCAGGTGGGTGTCACCATGTCTGACGGAGACGTGGCGAACCAGGAGGCAGAGCCTCCGGAGGTGGACGAGGAGGCCGAGTTGGGGAGCGAGGAGGCCGCCCTGTGGCACTTTGGCCGCTACAGCGAGTCCCGCCACGCGTTACCATGGGAACAGTGGTCCTTCCGAGAGAAGGCCAACTTCTGCATGGACCGCATCTTCTTGGGCTTCCTGGCCATCTTCCTGGTGCTGCTGTTCAGCGAAGTGTGCTACAAGATGTGGTATGTGACCAACCTCCGGAAGATTGCCGCCTTCCTGATGGACACCAGCACCGGGCTGTTCGGTTGGCTGTTCGCACAGGAGGAAGGGGAGGAGCTGTTTGAGTTGTAGTCATGCTCATGTTTGTGTGTTGTGGTTTTTTTATGTCGTCCATATGTCATTTCATTACGGTATTGGTTGTAACATGTTATTATGCATAATCATGCATAGTTTGAATGCTAAATAATGATGCATCATTCTGCATGATTACTGAATTGCGTACGTGTGGCCACTAGAGGATGCTGTTTCGTGTATTTGTGTACAAAACCCTCTACTGTTTAAATATAGCCATAGGACAGCGCATCAATCAATCAATCAATCAATCAATCCAGCTTTATTTGTTACATGAATAATACAACTGTTGCTTTTGTTTTTCAAATCCACGCGCTAGTTTTCATACTACCGTTGTATGATGTATTGTTTGTCTTTTTTCTAAGTGTTATTCTTTGTGAATATAAATAATGGATTGAATTTGCTTTTTGAACTTGAAAAATAATATTTACAATAAATGGAATTACATTTTATAGAATACACAAATTTTTTTCTATAGAATAGAACCGTGTCTGACTCCAAATAACAATATAGAGGCCGACTATACCAGTTAATATGCAGAGTAGGCCTAATTGAAATATCCTATAAGTAAAGATAAGTAATCTGGTGTTATAAATAGGTTACCTGCACTATGGCACACAGACAATGCTATTCTAAAACATGAACTAAGTCCGAATCAAATGTGATTTTAGCCGTTTCTGCTTAACCACTTACACAATAGTTTATGCTTTGCAATACCCTACTATATAGTGCAATTCAATGTAAAAGGAAAGTGAGTTTGTGAATGAAATACAAACAGACATCCTACCCTAGAGAAACAGAGGAGGCAGCGGTCTAATTATATGAGGGAAACTCGCACCGGGACTTCAGGGACATGTGGGACGTCTGCGCACACATATCTTATTTAGAAATGCTTCTGATGTTGTTTTCGTTTTTTATTACCAAAGAGTTGAAATAATAATCATGTAGAGCCATTTACGCACATATTATGTTCAGTAGACAACAACAATATATATATTTTTACATTATTTTTCGATTGCTATTGGCCTGCTATAAAAAAATGTTATGTGAAACCGACCAATCACATCACAGAAACGACAGCTTTTACGGTTTCCGGTGCCGCCGTCCTCCCTCTTCCGGATTTCTCAGCGTGTCCGTCGTTTCGTGTCTCTGAGACTTAAAGTGAGTTAATATTTATCTTATTTTTTAGAATTTGTGGATAATGTCTGCATGACGTTATCGACTACATTTGATACGACCTACGGGTTTCTGTCTTCATAGCTACTACGACACACAAATCAACGTTGTAATAAAGCCAACTTGCGTTTCACGGCCTACAAATGGTGGATTTCTGCGCCGTTCTCTGAAGCCATGCTGCCCACAAAGACAAGTGGCTGTGCTATTTTTATCACTAGTAGTACTACTACTTTAGTAGCTCAATCACTCGGAATAGATTACAATACAAAAATACAAACCATAATCTTAAACTATCCCAAAATATATCCGGCAAGCTGGTTAGAGAATGTATCCGGGACATTAGTTGTCAATATGGGCGCGTTATTGCAATGCCGTGTTTGTGGAAATGCGTGTTCACTAATCGAATTTATGCACATAAAAACACGCTAAAATATGAATTATTCTTCCTAATTTCCAGAATGCGTTACGTGGCCGCTTACCTCCTGGCTGCTCTCGGCGGCAACGCCAGCCCCGCCGCAAAGGACATCAAGGCTATCCTGAGTAGTGTAGGGATCGAGGCCGACGATGAACGCTTGAACAAGGTATGATGTGATTTGAATCGAGGTTAAATGTGTGTTCGTCTGGTATTAATAATATTAATGTCGTTTGGCTAACTGAATCTCCCTCTGATTATTCAGGTGGTCAGTGAAATGAACGGAAAAGACATCAACGAAGTGATGAACTCGGGTAGGGAATGTTAAATCATGTAATTCGTGGGTAGATGGTCTAGAAGATGTAGATATAGATTTTTGTACTGTAAGATGAATGCAACCCCTTACTATGCTGAACTTTTTAATTTTCTCCTCAGGTCTCTCTAAGCTTGCCTCCGTACCAGCAGGTGGCGCTGTAGCAGCGCCCTCTGCTGCCGGTGGCGCGGCTGCTGCCGGGGCAGCACCTGCTGCGGCTGGTGAGTCAAATTCCCCCAGTTAGATGATAATTATTTAATTACAAAATAGTTGTATCTCACCTTTTATGTCAGTATTTAGATTGTTATATATCCTACATAAGAGTTATTTAGGTTATATTATTGACTAGGAAAGTAAAAAATCAAAATCTACTACTTCAATAATTGCGTAACGTATAGCTTGTGTTTTATTTGCAATAATGTTCGATTATCATTCTAAATATTGAAATGATCAAGGCTAGGATCGTCTACATATTACGAAAGCACCGTAGATGACAAATACAAAAAAAGGATAAGATATTGCGTGCACTGCCTCATTTTTCCTTTAATTTCCCTTCACAGCGGAAGAGAAAAAGGAGGAGAAGAAGGAGGAATCTGAAGAGTCGGATGACGATATGGGATTCGGACTCTTTGATTAATTCGTCTTCTCTGAATTTGAAAAGCAATAAAAATGTAAAAGTTTACATAAAATACTTTGTCGCTATCTTTCTCAATTAACGATCTCTTTATAACATTATTAGTACCCCTGTCCAAGCAAGAGAGCAGATTTGCCCTTGTGCTTCAACTAAAAACGTGCTGTGCTGCTGGCTAAAAATAGAATGAGGAAGTTGTGTTATTATTGGTCAACCAGATACTGGCCTGTGGTTTGTTCTGTTGACAGACTGGCGGTCATGAGAACACTGGCCGAGGAACCGTGGCTCATTCTGTTAGTACCAGGGGGCCTTATCTGGTTTCCTCATGAGATCTGTTGCCTGTGCTTTTTTGGGGGTTTTAATAATGATTCCTTGAGTTGAGAAAGGGAAGTACAGATGGCTGTGTTAAATTCCTAGCCAAACAGTTTTGGGTTCCACCCCCAATGATCGCAGGCTTGCCTGTAGCCCCTTCAGCAAGATGCCCCAAATACCTTCTCCAATAATGACCTTTCTGAATTCACCAAGTTGTTTTGGGATTAGTATCGGCCAATTATTATAGACTACTGCTACGTACTATAAGACGCATTAGACAAATAGTGTTGATGACCTAATTAAAATAATTACCTGTACAAATGTTCTTTTAGTTTGTCAACTCCCTGGCATAATACAAGACAAACCGTCTTTGTACCCGGGCTCTATTCCCCATTCTGGCCGAGACTTTCGTATCTTGGAAGTGTCTGAGCAGGTTATTGCTTCAGGCTGATATTAGCTTACACTCATTTCAAGTGTAAGGACAGCCTTCTGAGTGTACCTCTGCCAGGATACAAATAATTGTCCCTGTCTTTTCCATTATGCAGATCAGATTAGCTTGATTCATACCTGCGTAAATAGGTGTTGACCTTGCAAATTTGACAGCTCTAGATACGAGTAATTAAATATTAATCTGATCAGATCACGCAATATATGTTCATTTCCACACAGATTTAGAGACATATGACCATCACAGGTTTTATGTCTTGTCCACAAATGTACCCGCTGCTCGTGTCTGGTAGAATGTAATACATATGCTCTCATTATTTGTAATAAATGATCCTAGTATTTGTGAGGTTTTGGCAGGTTCTCTTTTACATGGAACCTCTCACTCATAACCTGTTCTGGTGAGGTGATACTGTTCAACCATGTTTTTGTCTTTCCTGTAAATGTATAAAGGAGTGGCCCGTCACTCACGCACCCCGCCCAGACCTGGCAGCCAGTCAAATGCATTGCCTAATTAGGCAGCCTGTAGCATGATCAACCCACAACTTCATACCGCCCAGTCCATGAGTTGTTGTCCTGGTTTTTGTGGAGATCTTTGTAAGGCTGTGTCCGGTACTTCTGCTGCGACACCTACATTTCCTGTTTGGGATTAATGATGAACATCCCATCTTTTCTGTATAAATGCAGGATAGCCTAGTAGTGGTTAGGATGGTTGCCCACCAGCCGAAAAGTTGATGGTTCGACCCCAAATGTTTGCTACTGTCTACCATAGGTGCCCTTGAGCAAGTTGTCTAACCCCTGCCTGAATAGTTCCCTTTTAAAGTTGTAGTTATTTGGTAACACTTAACAATAAGGGAACATTAATTAACCATTAATGAACACTAGCTAATGCAGTAATAAGCATTAATATATATTATTTAGTTAGCAAAGAGGTAGTTGGACTTAGTTAACATGTACACCATTAGCAAATGATTACTAGACCATTAGTTAACTGTTAGTTAATGGTTATAACTGCATTTTCTACTAATACTTTATGGTTAATTGATGTACCCTTATTGTATTGTTACCAGGTATATAGCATGGAGTGGTAGAGTCCCCAGGGAAACATGGAAAAGGGGAGGGCCAGTTTTGAGGGGAAGCAGGTAAGAGGAATTCGTATGTTAGCTTCTTCCCTGTCGGGGCATGCAAGCCCCATCCGTTATGCACTGAGAAACCAGCCAGATTATCAGATGTGTATTTAAGACTGCAGCTTGACCACTGTTAAGATAACACAGGACAGGCCTACTGTGTGATTGGCTTAGCAAGAGTTACAAACAGTATCACTAAACGGTTATCTTTATGAAGACCATCATTTTAAGACTATAAACGGGCTGTACAAATAACTTGATAACTTGATCCTCGTCGCAAAACAACCGCAGTAAAAATCATCACCAGCAATTGTATAATATATTGTTTATTAGGATCCATGCCATTGTTCCATCATATACATTAAGTTGTGCTTGCTACATATATCTTATGTTAAATATATCTTATTGAAATATTAGTCTAAACTAGAGAAACAGAAGATATTTCTGAGACGTTAAATAGTATTGTCCTTTTCAGCATAAAAATGAAAACCTGCTGTTGGGTTTACATAATTTGTCATTTTGACCAGCTGAATACCGTACCATAAAATGTATTTATTTGGTTTCCGAATAAACACAAAGCCTGATGGCGACGTCATTTTTATAAAAAACCTAAATTGTTTGTCTATTATATTTTATAAATGTATAAATTGTCTACATTGTTTATAAATAAATTGTCTAATGAATGCCAGCATTCACAATGAACAAAATTGACATACAAATCACCTTACATTATTTACAGGTTGGGTATTATGCATTATGATTCTTTCTACACTGATGTATAGCATCCTATACATGTAAACAAAACATTATTGCCCTGAAATTACTCTTCACTCAGCATTCGCTTTTGTGCATTTCTCATCCATAGCATAACAAACAGCTTAGAACTGTACACCCAGTTTAATAGAAATGTTGTAGTTGTATCTACGTCCACACTCTTGATACTGTATGATTGAAGGTACAATCAGTCTTACCTATTGAAATACTGCACCCCTTGCAGTTTACCTATCTTGTGTTGACTACTTCTCTTTTTGTTTCTTCATAAGAAGCCACAGGTGTCTGAACCAATGCCATTCGACTGGTTTTTCCACACAATGCAACCTGTTTGCGAGGTACCTTTCCATAGTCATTGGCCTCTGAATGCACACTGAAAAAAGTATGGCACATTGTCTCACAGCTTTGTGTACTCTGCCTGATTCTGATCATGATTGGGCTTGGGAACCACCCTCTCCCCTCGAAGGAACATACATGTAAGAGAAAGAGAAAGGGTTGCTTGGTTACTTCCTGGAAAATCGCCCCCTTCTAATCTTAGTGTTAGTGTTTCTTGTGATGAACTTCTTTCTTTAGTCATCACTGTCTGACCAGGGGTGATCTGTACATGCCTGTAAGGAAAACAAAGTGAAAAGTCAGTGGATACTTCACAGCAAACACGCATAAACACATCCTTATTGGGAATAATGGTATAAACACTTTCTAAAACATCAAGGTCCACTTTGGAAATCCAATGTTTTATATTTTGTAACCCGAAATAAAATCCAACTCCGAACCCTCAAGGTTCAACCTCAGATCATTTGGACTCGTTGTCCTCCCCCCCAGCCACTCCCCCATCCCCCCTGCTTGTGGCAGAAGGTCACCCCCCCGTCTGAGGCTCACCTGTGTGTATTCGAAGCGGTCCTCAAGGTAGCGGTTGCCCAGGCAGGTGATGTGGCCCACGTTCTGCCGCGAAAGCCCTGCCAGCCTGGCTGTGAAGTCCAGGGTGAAGGCCAGCTTCACCAGCTCTGGAGCTGGGGTGGGGGGCAATGAGGGAGCCTGGTTCTGGACGGGGGTGGTCTCATCCTCTAGGTAGGTGTCGGCCAGCCTCCGGAAGGCCGGGTAGGACATGCCCTTGAAGAAGTTGCTCAGAGTGGGGTTCTCCTTCAGCTGGGGGGGAGGGATGAGAGGAGAGGACCGTCATTGAAAAGCAAACTACTATATATATATATATAACTACTACTATATTCTACTACTGCCTCATCCCACTATGATCCACAGCCATACAGTAGTATGTTTTTAGATCCGGGTCATTTAGGAGCTGGTAGGGGATAGACAGTACAGAGACAGGTCATTAAGGAGCAGGTAGGGGTTAGACAGTACAGAGACAGGTCATTCAGGAGCAGGTA
>JAOPJO010000025.1:2831945-2842773 GCA_027123675.1 Molva macrophthalma | reverse complement strand
CCTCCCTCCCTCCCATCAACCCATCAACCCCACAGACAAACGCTGTCCTCCTGTGAGTTTGCCTTACAAAACTATTTCTGAATGAAAGTAAAGGCTCGAAATGTTCATTTAATATTGATAAAATGACAATATCATAGATATCAAGTATCATGAACTGGTTTTGCTACCAAAATAACCCCAAGATATTTTTACAATCGCGTGAACTGATGCCAGTGTATTCTACACCTAAGCTAAACTTACTGAAAAAGAAACAGGAATCGATTGAAACAAACAAACAAGAAAAAGAAAAAGACAAGACAAGGGCAAGAGGTCTGGGTTGCAGTACAGCTTTTGAGGGGGGGGGGGGTGGATCATATCCCCTGCCTTTTGTGTTCAGTTCCCAAAGTTATTAACAGCACAAAAAAGTTACAACGAATGAAACAGCGCTCGATTGTAACAAAGGAAAAGGACGGGTTTGTCTCAGTGTGCTGTGGGGGCTGACGCACGGTTCCTTTGCGGTGGGTTTGGTGCCACAGTGGTTAGCAGCATATAAAGGGAAGTGGGCCTGGGATGAAGACGCTTATGAAATATTAACTCACGCTGGGTATTTCCATCCTGAGAGACTTGGGTTTGTGTGTTGGGATGAGGCCTTTGTAAAGTGAGGTTATCTCATCAGATGAAGGAGCAGTGAGCATCAGGCTCTGACTGGAGGCTAAGAGCCAGTAGAGGCTTCAGGATGAGACCCTGATATAGATATTGATCCATAACAACTTTATTGATCCCTGGGATCATGTTGGAATATCTGAGGATGGTGTTAATGGTGGTCAATGTGTATATTTCATCCTGCATGCATCATTTTAGCTCCCCAGATCCTGTCTTTTTTAGTGTTGGTGTCCTTCTGATTTTAACTTTTGTCAATGTGGCTTTCATTGTGTTTTCGTAAGCGTTATATGTATATTATAACGCTTAAGCGTTATATTTTCACCTCAAGATAAAGTCTTATTTTGTAAGTCTAATCTGAACCATCATGTCTCTTTTAAATAAATGAATACATTTTTCTAACAGTGCCTGGAACTGGTCCCCACAATTCTATTGACCAATCCATGGTTTCAAATATCCTTTCACTTAACCACTGACAACCTCTCAGATGTCCCCTTTAACCTTGGATTAACACCCCTCTAATCTAGAAAATATCACATTGTTTCATTTAGTTCCCTCATTGTGTAAAACCTTGTATGACCTTAGGATTTCAACCAATAATCACGCACAATTTACCCCTCTCTCTCTCTCTCTCTCTCTCTCTCTCTCTCTCTCTCTCTCTCTCTCTCTCTCTCTCTCTCTCTCTCTCTCTGTGCAGGTCAATATATCTGTACAGCCCCTGACATGAACACACACGTTAACCTGTGCTTGTTGAGCTGCTGTTGCTACACAGTCCTTGTCTTCCTCCTGTGACCTCTCCCTGTGGTTTATTCACCCCTGCATAACCTGGGAGAGGATTACCTAGTGTTTCTGTGCTATGGGTTGCATCCATTGTCTTTATATCTGCGGCCTATACATCTGTAGCGATATGTGATATCTGTCGTGATATGTGTTGGGATATGTCATTATATACAGTATGTCATGATATATTTAACTATATATGTTGTGATATATGATGTGACGGATCATGTCACAACAGATGTCATGATATCTGGGTTCATATCAATCATATCTGTCATGATAGGTCATGATATGTGACCTCTATTTATCACTCCAGATTAAAAAACAATTTTTCACATGATACATGTCATGATACATGTTGTGATATATATCATGATGTATATCATGACATATATCATGATACATGTTGTGATATATGGTCATCATGTCATATATCATGATGCATGTTGTGATATATCATGTAAATCAAGACACATCAAAATATATGTTGTGCTATATGTCATGATGTATATCATGACATAAATCTTGATATATGTCATGATATATGTCACAATATATATCGTGATATGTGTCATGATATGTGTGTGCGTACATGTCTGTGTGCGTGCTTGTGTGCGCATGCACGTGTGTGTGTTGGTATATTTAACCTTTAGGGCCATCATTACACGGTATGCAAGGTACAGGAGGCCCTGGTTGACATGTTTTCCATTGTAACCAGAAACCCAATACTGCCGTCCGTTGGCCTGCTACTGCTATAGTTTGAATTGCAAATGAGTTGTGTGTTTTTTTTTATCTTGGTCATTTTGAGTTATCTTGTGTTGATAGAAGTTTTCTGCACATAACAGCAGCCACATTTCTCGACTCTCCAAACTTTTGTCTGTGACCTACTTGTAACGCATATAGAAAAGACTGCAGACGTCAAATGCAGGTTATTTACATTACTACCACAGAAACACCACTAGAGGGCAGTAGTGAGTTTCTTTTTATCGTTCCACCCGTGAATGCAGAGACTTGGGAGCTGTCCTTTCCTTTACGGTTCGAATGAACACCACCAAACGAACTTCAATAAATGAACAAAATTAAAAAAATTAAACAACTAATGAAAAACCGATACTATTTCAGTAAACAAAAAACCTACCCACGTCTTACCTGATAGTGATCGATTTAACACAAAGCCTCATGGAAACCCTAGATAACGGGTTTGTGGGGCAGGTGTAGCTGGGTAGGATGTTATGGCCTATATGCAGCCGGGGGGGTGGGGTTGGAGTCGGGCAAATGCCAGGCAACCCTAGATGGATTAAAGGTGGGTCCCTTGGCGTCCCCAGGCTCATTACAAGCTGCTGAGCAGAAGGCCTGGCGGTGGCTGCTCAAACGCACTGTTGTGGAAATGGTACCAGCCATGCTACGCCATACACACCAGAGCACGCACACACACGCTCCCCGTCACAACACACACACACATTCACACACATAGAGAGAATGGAGCGCACACATATGCACACACACCCCCACACACACACACACACACACACACACACATTCACACACATAGAGAATTGAGCGCGCACACATGCACACACACACACACGTGAACACACACACACGGAAACACACACACACACGTACACACGCACACACTCTCTCTCTCTCTCACGCTCTCTCACGCTCTCTCTCTCTTTCCCTCTCTCTCATTGGCACATACACATACAGAACAGCCACCACTGACTTCCATCACCATAGCAGCCGTTGTGTTCTACGGTGGGGACATCAGAAGGACAACAGAGACCAGCAGACTGACCTCCTGGGGCCACCCTGCCCTCCAGACCCAGACCTCAGCAGAGCAGAAGGAAGCGCAGTAGGAGGGGGAGAAGGAGGAGGAGGAGGATGGGATGAGGAAGAGGAGGAGGAAGATGGAGAGGATAAAGGAGGAGGTGCTGGTGGTGGAGGTGGAGAAGGAGGAGGGTGATGAGGAGGAGGAGGAGGAGGAAGAGGGAGAGGATAAAGGAGGAGGAACAGAAGGAGGTGCTGGTGGTGGAGGTGGAGAAGGAGGAGGAGGAGGGCAATGAGGAGGAGGAGGAGGAGGAAGAGGGAGAGGATAAAGGAGGAGGAACAGGAGGAGGTACTGGTGGTGGAGGTGGAGAAGGAGGAGGAGGGCGATGAGGAGGAGGAGGAGGAAGAGGGAGAGGGAGAGGCTAAAGGAGGAGGAAGAGGAGGACGTGCTGGTGGTGGAGGTGGAGAAGGAGGAGAAAGGGGAGGAGTTGGAGCAGAAGGGGGAGGAAGAAGTGAGGTGGATGAGAAGCAGGTACAGGAGGAGGTGGAGGAGCAGGGAGAGGACGGATGATGAGGAGGAAGAGGTGGAGGTAGAGGAGAACAGGAGGAGGTGGAGGAGCAGGGAGAAGAGGGATGACGAGGGATGACAAGGGAAGAGGTTGAGGTGGAGAAGCAGGAACAGGAGGTGGAGGAGCAGGAAGAGGAGCAATGATGATGAGAAGGAGCAGGAGGGATGAGGAGGAGGGGGAGGAGGAGGAGGAGGAGGGATGTTAGGAGGAGTGAGAGGAGGAGAAAGAGGAGGAACAGGAGGAGGAGAAGGAGGGATGATGAGGGATGTTAGGAGGAGTGAGAGGGGGAGAAAGAAGAGGAGCAGGAGGAGGAGGAGGAGGGAGAGGTGGAGGAGGAGGAGGAGGGGACAGAGCTGTGGTTCATTGATGGGTCAGAGCAATACTGATTGACAACAGCAGAGATGGAGACATGATACACTACAGGGCCGTCATCTATGCTGGACTGGGTTTAACAGCAGATCAAGCAACCAGCCTACCCAGTGGACAGCACCGAGTCGTGGGCTGATCTTTCTAGCGACAATCTAGGTGGACGCTCCCACTAGTGATGTCACTATCGTGTACACTTTGAAAGGCTTGCTCGCTAGCTACGTCCTCTGTTTTTCCGTGTGGATAAGCATGATTTAGACGTGTTTAGAATGAATGGCACAGCCATGTTAATAAATCACAGTATTACTATGGTTGCCGAAGCGTGTGGATAAGTACCAAGCGTTTGTTTTTACAGCCACAGGTGCACTAATGTCCTAAGTTTCCATGGACATTAGTTTCCATGACAACATTAAGGTTACATGCAATCAACATCAACATCACATCAAATAACATTTCTGTTAATCGTTCATTGTGTGTGTGTGTGTGTGTTTGACTGATGGGTGATATTTTCCGAGGTGTGCTGTGATAGAAAGTTCATCATAAGGGCCGTCTTTTAAGATTACTGCTATTCTTCTCCTTATCGCTCCCTCCCTCTCTCCCGCCTCCTCCCCCCTCCTCCTCCATATCTCTCCCCCCCGACAAAAAGGCTGTTCTATTTTTAGATTCCTTGCTCTCCCTTCAAACGGCAAGGAACACTTATGGGGAGAAAGGAGCAGGAGATGCCAGCAGCCGTCTGTTAAATACCTTCCTCAAAGCCTCGGGAATCTGCTTGAAATGTCCCCAGAATAAGCACAGAGAAAGGCTGTCTGATTGATCTCAAGGCGTTCTGTACCAGCACAGACACGCCTGTCAGGCTATAATTAGCCCCTGTATGGCTGCACACACTAAATAACACGCTTTACACAGTAGAAGAGCAAAGAATGGCTCTTGGTTAATAAAAGTATGGTATTGGATAAAATCCCTGGCACACAATGAAACACACAGACATGGTTTTAAAACTGTTATTGGCTTCATTATTGATATAACTTCGTCATGGTTACTGTCATTTGGAAGGATTATATGCATCTTTAATTAGAGTTTTTTTTCTTCTAGTCCTTAGATTGTCCTTTTACGTTTGGTAAAGTGCATTTTAATACTAACTTTTAAAATCCAGACTTCACATACAGTATATAGTACATGTTTTTTTGTGTTGCTTTGTTATCTACAGTATTTTCTTCACAATTCATTTCATAGAAAGAAAATGGGATATCCACTGTTCTGTCGTTGAGAGTGTTCCTCTGTGAGATGGGACAAAGAGAGTAGGGGTTTGGGTGATTCGTAAGACCGGAGTGGATGAGACTTTCCCAAACAAACACACACATGCATACAGTTTGCATATTGGTCACCTCGTTTAGTTACAAGAGTCTGCTTTTTCGATTGGACGGACAATAAACAACAACAGGAGATAAAACTGCAAACGATGACAACCGTAGGCCGTTGAAGCGCGCGGAACAATTCACAACAGAGAAAACGCGTGCTGGCTTGACTCGGCGTGTTTGAGAATACACGTTTGATGAGACAGTAGACCTCGCCTAAACCTTTTCCCAAATGTCCAGTGCACACCAACACGCTCTGTTCCAGGCTCAGTTTGAAATGCAGTGCAATCCTACAGACAATATGGAACGGTATGGGGTTGGTGCTAAACAAAAAAAGACACAATTCAATCATTCAGACATTTACCAAACTACAGACCGCGATCCCTCCGCTGCGTTTATGTTCGGCGTCTTCGCTCCAGTCCTGTCATGGGATGGAGCAACCCCGTGCTGTAGAAGCGGTGTTGCTTTTTGTTTCTCAATGAAGCCACCGCGTCTACGTTCAATTGACGTCCATTGAGTCATGTCATATTTCATATAAACATTTTACATAGTAAATTCTGCAAGCACTGTGATCTATTAGTAAGAGTGCTCTAGTGTGCTTCTGCTTGAGGAAAAGTGATATTCAGGGACTACGCTATATATTATCTAGTGCCAAATGAGAGTGCGTGTGTGTGTGTAACTGTGAGGAATATCTGGCGGTAAGATGAGTCAGTAAATCTAGTGAAAGGTGAAAGAGACAACCATGCATGCATAGAAAATATAGTATTTTTGGTCATATTGTGCGTTGTTTGTTTGTTATTTGTTTGATTTTTCATGCACACACACAGACACACAAATGTATCCACTTACATACCAACACATTCTTAGGGTGGGACAATTTGGGGTGT
This sequence comes from Molva macrophthalma, assembly GCA_027123675.1. Classification (NCBI taxonomy): domain Eukaryota; kingdom Metazoa; phylum Chordata; class Actinopteri; order Gadiformes; family Lotidae; genus Molva; species Molva macrophthalma. The sequence continues at coordinate 2,836,407 of JAOPJO010000025.1, read as the reverse complement.
CTCTGGTTTGTTTATGCAGTCTTCTGGATTAAGGTTGACTTCTATCCACACAGGAATCAGCAACATATCATGAAGTATTAGTGAGCAGCTGTTTCATGGCACATAACTTGACCCACGTAAACAAGTAGGGTTCCAAAATGAAACGCTTCCCTCTTGAGTCTCATTTCGCTACATTAGCAAACAACACATATCTGGGATTGAACATGTTTTATACCAATGCAATTCAGACGCCTCGCGTTTTGTCATTCAAATGTGCTATCCTGAGTAGCTAACGGCAGCTATGGTGGCTAACATGTGAAGCACAGGTTGAAGACTGACTTCCTCAAGGTAACATTTGACCGTTAGAGTAGCAGAACTCTGTCAAGGATTGTGTTGTAATTCTTAACACATGGTTTTGTCATACAGGGGTAAATGGACATGGTTGGTTTTGATGTATGGTGGGGATTGAGCAATGGTTACGAAACAAATAGGAGTAAGTTACTTTCGGTTTGCTTCGGCAAAATACATCTAAGGATTCATGGTGGGGGGGGGGGGGGGGGACAGCCAATGGACAACAGCAACAGCAACCAACAACCCAGGCACTGGCGCTGATCTGCTGCTTGTCTGCTGCGTCAAATTATAAACACTACCGTCGTGGACTATTAGCTTGGCAGTACTGAGCGGACGCATTCATCTCTAAGAGATCTCAGGCTCTGAGCCCCGGATCCCATGTAGGACGGTAGCAGGACGCGCTCTGTGTTAGCAGCACTCGTCCATCGCTCCTGCAGCGACCGCCTCGCCTGACGTGAGAAGCTTTTCAGGCCAAGACAGACCTAGATGGGCCGTCGTTGGCTGGAGATATCCAATATGTTCACACGTCTTGCTGGTTGTTTCTGGGCTGAGAGAGAATCAATGTTTTAACAATGTTGTCTATTCTGACATTCAGGTGACAGCTTCTGAATGAAGTGAGGCTGGAGCGTAGTTCTAGTGTGCATAGAGTTGTGCTGGGAAGCATATCTCTTCATGTCGTTATGTGTTTCTATTGGTACTCTGTCTGGACAAAGTATGCAATATGTCTCTCGGGAAACAAATTGTTCTTTTGAAATCGAAAAGTGTCTTTTTCGTCGAATGAAAACACATGGCTATGATATGCATATTATTGTGTCTATATTCTCCCGTTGTGTTTAAAGATTAAGCGTTGTTCTTTTTTTTATGTTAAGCCAGAATTCTACAATATTTTATAATATTACTGTTTATATACGTTTTAAAATCTTTTGTACTTGTTTACGTTTTCTTTTTCTTCTTCTTGGATATTAAATGCATGCGTCTACAAATGTCTCTGGGTTCATGCAACACTGCCAGTTAGGAGCACGGAGCCCATCCGGAAAGGCAGTTAAACAGGAGATTACTCTTTATACACACTCTAACAAATGGTCCTGTTTGATCGTGGAGACTTAACTCTGTGATATATTTTGCTCAAGGCAGTCATTTTAAGTGTCTTAATTCCATCAATGAGACTATCGATAAAACTACGGTATAAAAACAATCACAGCTTTGGCTGCAATGTATCCTCATTCCAGCAACACACACACGGTTAATGGTTCCTTCGACGTGGACCCAGGACTATCGGCGTAGCTAGAGCTACACAAAGCACACTGCATCGTTAAGTTAAGTGCAGAGTTAGGATATATATTCATCCCATACAAAAACGAAAACCTTTTCAAAAGTTCTACTTAATATTTTCTCGAAATGTCCAGCAAGCATCTTTTTAAGATGGTGAGGGGGCCGTGAATAGAGGTGGGCAGTGTACGGACATTTTACAGTGCTGTGTTGAAGCGGTGTGGCAGTAAAACTCTCATTCAGATAATGAATGTCATGCAATATTCGACTGACTACATTTACTGCTATAGTACTTATCTAAACTACAGTATCGGTTAAGTCACGTTAAAGAGCCTATAGCTATATATGGGTATGTGTGAATAGAGGTAACTAATAAAAATACAAGAAATAAACCAGAATAAACATTCAAGTTGTCCTCAAAGCTCTGCAGTTAGACCCGTTAGGGTGAAGGGTGGATGGGGGTGGGTGGAGGGAGGTGGGTGGGGGGGTCGTAGGTCATGGAGGGCGTGGCGCTTGCATTGCAGTACATAAACTATGTAATATCAAAGCAGTGAAAAGTCAAGACCATTCTCAGGCATTCATCAGATACTGATGTCTACTGGGTATAAAAGGTGTCGAAACCATTAGCTCCAGCGCTCATGGCCGTCATTCATCCTGGCGTCAACGTGGGGTAACTTTACCCCCACCTCAGAGTCAGCGAGCACGCTCGCTTTAATGCTCGCACGCCCCTCTCTGTCCGTTCATCGAGTTCATTCACCACAAAAACAGTTCAACCGCTTTGTCTCGTTGGCTCTAGGAAGCAGCAGCATATGTAAGTGCACAAACAGGATCTTCGAAGCACGGAGGAGAGCATGGCGTCCGAGGGGGTGAGGGGCCGATGGAGCCGGTATATGGCGGGTTGTTTTTTATTTACCAGGAGGCAGATAAAAGATACCTGTTTAAGTCTAACTAGCTCTTCCTTTGTTCTGTGCGCTCTATGGCTGGCTCTTGTGAGCAGAATGTTTTAGGTACATCTTTTTAGCAGCCACACAGGCCAGTCTCTGCAGAAATTTCAATATATATGTTTTTGTTCTTCTAAATTTCCAACTGACGTTATTAAGGTTGTCAGGGGCTTGGAGGGGGAAGTGAAGCTGCAGGGGGTCTCGGAGTAAGCAGATGTATTAATTAGTCTTTTATCTCATCACGATCCTATTGCCTTGATAATCCAGCATGTGTGAGTCGGGAGGAAGGGGATGGAGGGGTGAACCGGCCCCCGTCCGACGGCTCAGATGTCTACGAGCGCGCCGTCACCCTCTACACGTCGGTGAGCATCTTGGTGATGTTGACATAGTTTGTGTTGGCCAGCGTGCAGTTGCCCGTCTTGAGGTTCTCCTCCGGGAGGTCCTCGTTGCTGTTGTTGACCACCTCCTGGATCTCCATGTAGTCGGACTTGCTGATGACGGAGCCGCTCCTGCTCCCCTTCAGCTCCTCGGTGGACTCGGCCTTGGGGGGCTGCAGGTACTGCGCCTGCTCCTCACCCTCCGTCTCGCGGTGGTAGAAGTAGTTGAAGTTGGACACGATGACGGGCACGGGCAGCGCGATGGTCAGCACGCCGGCGATGGCGCACAGGGACCCCACGATCTTGCCGCCGATGGTGGTCGGGACCATGTCCCCGTAGCCCACGGTCGTCATGGACACCACGGCCCACCAGAAGGCGTCGGGGATGCTCTCGAACTGCGACACGGGCTCGTCCGCCTCGGCGAAGTACACCGCGCTGGAGAAGAGGATGACTCCGATGAAGAGGAAGAAGATCAGGAGGCCAAGCTCCCGCATGCTGGCCTTGAGGGTCTGGCCCAGGATCTGGAGACCCTTGGAGTGACGGGACAGTTTGAAGATCCTGAAGACCCTCACCAGTCGGATGACCCTGAGGATGGCGAGGGACATGGCCTGCTGGCCTGCCTGGCCGTCCTCCGGCTTCTCCATCAGCTCCGTGGCGAGTGTGATGAAGTAGGGGATGATGGCCACGATGTCGATGATGTTCATGATGTCCCCGAAGAAGCCTGCCTTGCTGGGACACGCGAACAAGCGCACCAGGAACTCAAAGGAGAACCATATGATGCACAGAGTCTCCAGGATGAAGAAGGGGTCGGTGAAGTAGGTGGAGGTGTAGTGGTGGACGGTGGTGTTCGTCTCGGGGTTGAACACCGTCGTGTGTCCCTCGTCTTCGTCGTTGCGGAACACCGGCAGCGTCTCCAGGCAGAAGCTGACGATGGAGATGAGGATGACCATGACGGAGATGATGGCTATGATGCGCGCGGGGCCGGAGCTCTCGGGGTACTCAAAGAGCAGCCACACCTGTCTCTGGAACTCGTTTTCGGGCAGGGGCCGCTCCTCCTCCTTGATGAAGCCCTCATCCTCCCGGAAGATCTCGATGGCCTCCTCGCCCAGCTCATAGAAGCGGATCTCCTCTGAGAAGATGTCCAGCGTGACGTTGACGGGCCTGCGGAGACGCCCGCCAGACTGGTAGTAGTACAGGATGGCGTCGAAACTCGGCCGGTTCCTGTCGAAGAAGTACTCGTTCCGCAGGGGGTCGAAGTAGCGCATCCTCTTCTTGGGGTCCCCCAGCAGCGTCTCAGGGAACTGCGAGAGGGTCTTGAGCTGCGTCTCGAAGCGCAGCCCCGAGATGTTGATGACCACGCGCTCGCAGCACTCGTGGTCCGCGTCCGGGTCGTAGTCCTGCGGCTGGCGGGGGTGCGTCTCCGCCACCTCGTCCGACGGGTCGCCCGTGGCAACAGTCATGGCGCGGGGGGGCGGTGAGGAGGCCGGCACCGTTCGGCAGGTCTGGGCCCTGGGGCCCGGGCGCACCGGGGGGGGGGGGGGGCCG
>JAOPJO010000025.1:2764834-2776096 GCA_027123675.1 Molva macrophthalma | reverse complement strand
ATTAACACTGACACCTCATTTACCAAAAATGCCTTCAAAATATTTACAGCAGGTTTACAAGTGTTATCTTCCCTCATGTCTCTGTCTCTGTCTCTCTCTCTGTCTTTCTCTCTCTCTCCACCCTGCTCTCTCCCTCTCTCTCTCTCCACCTGTCTCTCTCTCTCTATCTCTCTACCCCTCTGTCTCCCCCTCTCTCCCTCTCTCTCTCTCCACCTGTCTCTCTCGCTCTATGTCTCTCTCTCCACCTCTTTCTCTCTCCCTCTCTCTCTCCACCTATCTCTCTCCCTCTTTCTCTCTCCACCTGTCTCTCTCTCTCTCTCTCTCTCTCTCCCTCTCTCTCTCTCTCCACCCATCTCTTTCCGCCTCTCTCTCTCTCTCTCTCTCTCTCTCTCTCTCTCTCTCTCTCTCTCCACCCATCTCTTTCCCCCTCTCTCCCTCTCTCTCTCTCCACCTCTCTCTCTCCCCCTCTCTCCCTCTCTCTCTCTCCACCTATCTCTCTCTCTCCACAGGGCCTGAGGGGAGATAAACCAGAGAAGATCAGCCATCAACAGTTACTGGGGCCCCCGGGCCCAGGGGCCAAGATGGCAGCACTCCAGGAACCTGTCTCTTATAAACACGCTGCGTAGAGGTTGGCCCCAGGGCGGCAGTTCCCGTGGATACACGATATAGGTACAATAGCACTGTATATACGCGGTGCTGTACGTCCATGTGCCTGCGAGCACTACTCTAATCCGAGGCTATAATTGTGCCGGATCCTCAATCCTCTGTAATTATATAATTCCTTGTCTGCTGAACTCTTGTTGTTCCAGGATCCATGTGTTTTGGTTTGTTTATAAAGGCCCGCAAAGGTCGACAGAAGATATAGGTCTAGTAGGTCGTGGTAAAAGGAATGTGTGGGCTGTTACGGCAAACAACACAATTACAGATAGACTATCAGGTTATCTTCTGATTATTGACTACTTAGTCATTTAGCTGACACCTTTATCCGAGGCATTTAGGGCATCTTCGTCCCAGAGTCCACAGGTAGACGATCAGAGCCAGAACCTGTGGTCTCACCACCCTATCCATTAGACCCCCCGCCAGGAGGTCTGATGCTGTAACCCGCTGTTGTCCTCCATGTTCCCCCGCCAGGTGTTTCTCCCATGAGGTCGTCGATGCTGGCCTGGCTCCTCTTCATCACCTCCCTTCAGGCCATCCCCGCCGGGGGCTCCTCCTGCCCGGACCACCGCATCAGGACCTCCTCCTCCTCCTCCTCCGGCGGCGTGCCCATCGTGGACGCCAAGCTCTTCACCAAGTGCCGCTTCCGCTCGCCGCGCGTCCTCTTCAGCGCCCACCCTCCGGACGCCGCCCCGCCCGGCGCGGGGGCAGGGCGTCCCGCGCGCTCCCCCGGGGGCAGGGCTCGGCGCGTGGCGGCGGGGGCGGGGCAGCACCGCGGGGTGTTCTCGGTGTGCGACAGCATCAGCGTGTGGGTGGTGAACAAGACCCGGGCCACCGACATCGAGGGTCACGAGGTCACGGTGCTGCCCAACGTCAATGTCAACAACGTCAACAAGAAGCAGTACTTCTTCGAGACGTCCTGTCTCGGGAGTGGAGGCGGGGGAGGCGCGAGCCGGGGCGGGGGCACGGGCGTGTCCAGCTGCCTGGGAATCGACGCCCGCCACTGGAACTCCTACTGCACCAACTCGCACACGTTCGTGCGGGCGCTGACCACGTACCGGAACCTGGTGGCGTGGCGACACATACGCATCAACGTGGCGTGCGAGTGCGTGGTCAGCCGCAAGTCCTGGTCGCAATCGTGACGGCTCATGTGCGCCGCTTTAAAGTGAAACTGAAGCACATTTCACGACACACACACACACACAAACTGCTAAACACACTATACTTACACGTGGTTGTGTCCGTTCCGTTTCTATGAAACTGACCCAAAGCCTTCACCCCATCCTCAGCACAAAGGGAGCTATTTAGTATTTCACATCTGACCCATACCGTCGACTATTTTTAACATTTGACCTGTTTTGGGGGGATGAAAGGGCACATACTTACCACTAGAGACCCCCATCGTCTGTCTGGTGCTATGCTATGATTCCCACTTGCTGCCACTGAGTAAACTGAAAAGTATTTTACAACAATTAAATTTTGTACTATGTCCGGTATTAGCATATCTTTGTTGATATTGTTATTTATTAAACATTGAAGTTGATTATCCCGACGCATTTTTGATGTGCAGGCGACGAATGAAAACCGAGCACAATTGAGTAGATTCAGAAGAAGTAGGAAACGTCTCGTTACTTTAGCTATGCTGAAGAAGCCAAATCAAAAGGCAACAGTGCCCTCTTGTGTATTGATTTGGGAGTGAAATACATTAATTAATGTTAGTCATTAAATCCTTGTTGTTAATGTTGATTATATATTATTTTCTTCTTTTTTGTATTAGATGTATAATAAGCAGTTGTTCCTGAATAGACTTTGTACATGGACCTTTATGCGTAGCCATTTTATAATTCAACAAGGTCAATATAATATAATATGTAGGCCATCACTAATGCAAAATGGCAATTTCTTATAAAATGAATCGGGCTGTAAGTAAAATGACTTGTTGTATCAAGGTGTTATATACTAGTTATAGCTTATAACGCCCTTTTCCTCCCTGTTCTGTTCCAGTTGTATATGATTTAATTAACAGTATTTTGCCTTATCACAAACATAAAGCACCTTGTATAGGCCTACACTCCTTATTTGTGTAGATACCAGGGGCTATTTGATGAGAAAGCTATTTGTATAGTAAAATATTATTTAATGTAATCACAGATTACAATGTGGGATAATGTGGGAACAGGTTCTTAGCGTAGATCATAAACTGTATACAATAGGTAATGAAATGTCTGGAATAGGTGTTTCCCTGCAGTTTTCGATTATTAATTAATATTCACCATAGGTGAAAATATTTGGTATTGGTTGGTATTGCAGAATAATTGGTTATTAATAACCGAGAGGTTTCAAGGTTTGAATTGCTTTGGCATAGATAATCTGTATCATCTTTTAGTTGTCACTGGACTATCTGGTCCAATCAGAAAGCGATTCGTCATTTGAGGGGTGGAGTCTCTTGACATGCTCATGCCTTTTCAGTACAAGTCTCCTACCGGTTGGTGTTGTGCAACAAACTGGCTTTAACTCGATCAATCGGTGGTCGGCTGACGGATTTGTGTTTAAATTGAGTGTAATAATTCCACAAAATACAAAAGAAAAAATGGACAGAACGGTCAGTCTCCCGAATCAGCCGGACAAAACGACTACAGGTAAAACAAGAATGATGTGTTCTCAATGCAATACTGAATTGTTCAATACTTTCCTATATTCGCCCTAAACACATGGGACAAGTAGGATTATCTACAATAAGGCTTTTATTTGAGTCGAAATTAATAACGCTAACGTTCAACACTCGGAATTATCTATTTTGTTGCAGACATATGGGGTTGTGTAACTTGCCTCAGAGGGGGGGGGGGATAAGGGTACAGTCACATAATAGTTGAATGGGGGCATGTGATTTACTACATCTATTTGCGATTAAATAAACTGTATTTCTCTTTTGAGTGACAGAAGATAGCCTCAGCACACAAACTGCTCTTTGCTCTTTCAGCAGTATAATCTGTACATTTTGATTTGCATGGGGTCCTTCCTGATCAACAGCACATTGGGCTGCATAGCCAACTTTACCTAACTTCAGGTCCCTCCTATTTGCATTTGTTTACATTGAGTTAACCCCCCCCCCAACCCCCACTTTGTATTGCTTATCACCGTTTAGACTGTATAACCCTACTCCACCGCTCTATAGCTTTATTTCCTGCTTTTGTCACTGGACTATCTGGGTTTTAAAAGGCCAAATGGCCATCGTTGTAATCGATGATTGTGGCTCTAACTTGTTTTGCAGTGTCTTTAGTGGAGAGCAGCAGCGCCCCCAGTGGCTTGGAGCTGGTCAGCGCATACCAGACGAACCGACTCGGAGACCCGATGGACCTAGTGTCGCTGGCGGCACAAGTGCAAAAAGTACATATTTGTGTTACTGCAGTCAAATGAGATGCCGTTCGCGATAAGTTTCAACCGTCGTTAATTATACTCTGCGCTTCTATCCGCGTTATTACGGCAAAGAGATTATAGAACAAGTATGAATTCTCCAGAATGGCTACTATTACATCAAATATGGAATGATTATACTGTGGCACTTGGAGAAATAGCTACTTTAATTCACATATGCAACTCACACATTATGATGCATTTCTCTGATTTCTGGCCTTGCATTAAAGCCTTAACTTCAAAGGTAAGCATATGCCCACTCCCATATCGAATATGAAGGGATTTTACTGTAGAAAAAAGAAATCGGAAATAAAAGCATATTTTAAATATGTATGTAACCACACTGATAAAGGCCCAGAGCAAAATTAACTGCTGCTGAAAAGACCAAAGTGTTTGCTAATGACGGCTCACTGGACCGCATTAGTGTTGTCAATTTAGTGTCTTACTGCAATTTAACAGTTTAAGATTCATTAAAGGCTTGTGATTATCCATTAGTTCTTGGGTATTAATCTAATCATACCATGGCTCTTTCTCGTCGTTTTTCAAGGGAGATGATTTCATCAAAGCCAATGCTTGCAACAGGCTGACCGTCATCGCGGACCAGATCAGATACCTCCAGGAGCAGGCCAGAAAGGTAGGGCTTCTGGGGGGCGCTGAATCTGACTGCTGGGAGGAGGAGTCACCAGGTGGTTCCCTACAGTCACTGGTTATAAGTGACTGGGGAAAGGACAGAACCTACACAACTGCTCAAGTGTCTGTCAATAACCGAACCACCTCGACCAGTGCAGATAGGAAGCCTAGTCATTGACACTAACATAGCTTGAAACTGAATACTGAATAATAGGTTGTACAGTCAGGTATGATTAAAACTTTGGGTTCCAGAATGCATGTTTGTGTTTGAACTTTGAACTATAAAAAACATAATATAATTCATAGTGGACGATCAATTCATTTTGTGTGTTACAGTGTTTCTCTTCTTGTGTCCGCTTTTATTGTGAAGGTTTTGGAAGACGCCAAGAAGGATGCCGACCTCCACCACGCAGCTTGCAACATTGTAAAAAAGCCTGGAAACCTCTACTTCCTCTACCAGCGACCGTCCGGACAGAAGTACTTCTCCATCATATCCCCTCAGGTCAGCCTAAGGAACAACCTGAACTCCATGTATTAAAATCAGCCTGCAAATGATGAAGCCAAGTCAAAATGTGCCAGGAAATGGAATTATCCATGTCTGTCCCTTAGTCTGTAAATCATGGAGGGCTATAAAGATCAACTTAACATGTTTTACATGAACAGGGAAATGTGTGAAATATGTGCATCCTATGGTAGCTATTTAGTCATTTTAGCAGACATTTTGCTCCAAAGCAACAGTGAAGATGCGTGTCATGAAGGCTGAGGCCTCTAACTCAAGGATGCCTACAGGTAGGCTGTGTTCGAATCCAGAACCTTTTGGCTTGTAGACACACTGACCACTAGATTATCCTGCCCTGTGGACTCACAGGGCAGGACTTACAAAACATTAGTGACTGGTTAACATGTTACACATGCTACAGGGACACGTGTGTGTGTGTAATATGTTATGTTTAGAGTGTCAGGGTTAAAGTCTAGTTGTTTGACCTTGGAGTAAGTCAATAATGAAGGCCAACAAAGTGTGGGTAGGGGTTGTTGTGTAAAAATGCTATGAATGTTGGCTTAAACAAAGTAAGTAAAAAGGGTTTTACATTGGCGCCCATAGGAAATTCGTAGTCTAAAACAGGCGTCTATATTTAGTAGATGCCTTTATCCAAAGCGACGTACGTGTGAGGCTGACAAAGCTTAAAAAGAGTCAGGAGGTTACAAGGTCACTCTGTTTTCTGTTCTGCATGATACACTGTTACACGGAAACAGAGGATGCAGGCTTTACTAAAAACCTGTTTTTCCCCTCTACAAGGAATGGGGCGCCAGCTGCCCTCATCAGTTCATCGCCGGCTATAAGCTCCAGCATGACATGTCGTGGACTCCTCTGGACCAGGTGGAGAAGAAGGATGCAGAGCTCGCCATCATGGACAAGCTGATCAGCCGGCAGACCACCCTGCCTCCGTGCATAGAGCCCAACTTTGAGGGCATCGGAAAGTAACAACATGGCCGGAAAAACTGGACTGGGAGATAATGGTTGTTAATGGATGCCGCCGAAATAACGTTTTAATTTGAGTGCAATGCAGACGAGATCTGGGATCTGGACTGTGACGGCAGCTTTGGGTGTCAAAGTCTCTCGTACATGTAGCATTGTTGTAAGGATCTGTCTGTTTGAATCACTGTCAAAATCATACCATCATTAGCAAGTTATACCTATATTTATTAATATTCATCTCACACAACTGCCAACTTTTTGTTTTCCTCAACGGTCAGGTTAAGACATCTGATTGGATCATTGAGACATTTTCCGCCAAGTCAACAACTTACTTACTCTTAATGAGTGCTGGTGAAGGGAGACTTAAATATGGTCATTGAAAATGTGTTGTGATGACTAGGTCAATAATGAAGTCACAATGTGATACTTTGCACAATAAACTATCCATATACATTTCACAGCATGTTATATCTCACTTTTATTAAGTTAATCAAAGTGCAGTCGGTTTTTTTAAATCATCCTTCTTGTTTTAAATGAAATGGTAAAGGTCACAAAGCGATCAAGTTAAAAAGTATTCTGTATCATTAAAAACAGATGAAGCGTTCCTGTTGCGTACATCGTCAACTGTCACCGCCGTTCTGTGTCTCCCAGTCGGTGACCGTCAGCAGGAAGTCGTTCACGTGGGGCAGAAGCCTCCAGTTATCGGTGGCCATGTTGAACTGCACCGCGTCCTCCTGGGGGGAAATCTTAAGCAGCATGTGGGAGTGCGGAGGGAGGAAGAGCAGCACCTTGTGTCCCACCGCATCACAAGGATCCGTTACGCGGTATGGGGCAAAGTGCTTCTCCACCAGGGCCTCTAGCTCTGCCTCTCCCAGCTGGCTGCAAAATAGACTGCTGGCGCGGTCCGGTGACGGGTCGTCCCCCTCGACGCTCACCTCGCTGGAGCAGAACTCGTCCCAGAGCTGCTCGAACGCCCTCAGCTGGAGGGCGGGACCCCAGGACACGGGGACGGGGAGGGGTTTGAATAGCTGGCGGAACGCCACGTGGACGTCCGGCAGGGCTGAGTGCCAGGTGAGCTCGTCCTGCGTGGTGAAGATGGCACTGCAGCGAAGTGTCCCCGGGTAGGGCGCCCGGGGGCTGAGGGTTAGCGTCACCGTTGGCGGCGACGAGGGAGGCGTGGCCCTCTCTCGGAACAGACGGGGAACGCAGACGTCTGACAGCTCGGCGTAGCGCCCGTCGGTGGGCTCAAAGTGCAGGCGGATGCTGAAGAGCTGGTCGAAGCCGGGGGGGCTCGCGTCCAGGTACCTCAGCTCGTAGGAGAGGGAGATTTCAGAGGCGGTGCTGGAGCTGTGGAGCTGCGATCTGTAGGATGACAGGACGCCCGTGTCTGGTACTCCTGGGCTGGTCCCCGCCGAGTCATCTCCACGTGTTCTGGTCGACTCTGACCAGCCACCGAGGTGGTCCTGCGCGACCAGCTGGAAGATGGGCTTGTGGGCCTTGTGGATGGTCAGAGCGCTGGTCAGGTCCTGGGTCTCCACCATGATGGAGGACAGTGAGCGCTTCTTGTCCTGCCGGCCCTCCTTGGTGGTGCCTCCGGCCAGCACGCCGCCCAGCTTCTCCTGTGACAGCGTGGTGAGCAGCGTGTAGTAGAGGCGCGCGTGGTCCTGGATGTCCGTGTCACCGTGGTGACCGGCCATGTGCTGCAGGACGTCCGCCAGCGGGCAGAGGAGGGCGTCCAGGCCGGGGTGAGCCAGGAGGTGGCGACACACCGCCAGCGTGTCGCTCCCCAGACGCCAGTCCCCGTTCCAGGATGCGGTAGAAGTGGAGGAGGTGACGGCGAACAGGAAGTCGACGGTGCTGCCCTGGCTGATCTGCCCTTCCTCCGCCACGCGCGCCAGCACCCGCAAGTGCCAGTGGAGGTCCGGCAGGGAGAGACCACTCAGAGAGACCCCTGCTGTGACGACCGCGCCCTGCAGGGACCTGAGCAGAGCCATGGCCCAGCCAGGCTCCACGGGCCCTTCCTGGGCGCGGTCAGCCAGGTTGAGGATGTGCGGTGCCAGCCGGGTGTGACGGAGGTAGAGCCCACATAGCCGGTGCTGCAGATCAGCGGCGTAGCGTTCCACGTGGCTGAAGTGGCACAGGAAGAGGAAGGACACCCTGAAGAAGGTCACCACACCCCCCCGGTCGCCCCCATGCTCCACGACGTGCAGGAGGAGCTTGAGGTGATCCCAGAGGTACGTCAGCCCCCCGCCAGCTCCCCCTCTCATGTCCTCTTCCTCCCCGGGCTCATCCTCTTCCTCCAGGTAGACGAGCGCGGCCACGTTGAGGAGGGCCAGCATGGTGGCCGGGTCGTTGAACACGTCGGGCACCAGGGTCGCGGCCAGCCTGGGGGTGAGCAGCACGGGCAGGGCCTCCTCGCCGTCGGCGCCCCCTATGGGCCGGTTCTCGGGGAAGTGGAGGAGGCAGTCGGTGTAGAAGAGCTTGGCGGCCGTGGTCATCAGGGGGTGCTGGCAGAGAGCCACAAGCCGCTTCAGGATGAAGGCCTCGTCCTCCGCGCTGAAGAGGCTGTCGGTGAAGGCCGCCTTCATCAGCAGAGTGGAGTGGAACAGGCAAACCTGCACAATGAGACCGTAGAGATGATCCAACTTGCTTCGCTTGCACATATTACAAAATCTCACATTTGTACATTTGGCTCAATGAAAATGACGTATTGAATTAGTTTAAGGGCCACTATTTTACTACCAGGTGCGATGTTGATTAGCCATTAACAGCATTTTCCAAATCTATCCTAGTAACCTGATAAGGGAGACTGTACCCCCATACGTATGATCGACAGGTCAGCCTACCAGTTGGTACAGTGCACCGTCTGGGCTGGTAGGCTGATCCATCTATCCTACATCTGGGTGAACACTCCCACTTGTGATATCACTACAGGGTCAACATAAAACGGCAAGTAATGGATAATCAAACAAAATAGCTCATGCAATGCAAGGGGCTACCTCGCTCGTGTAGTACCTTGCTCGTGCCCAGGAGTCGCAGGAGCTGTGCCTTGAATATCGCCGGGGAGACGCCGGAAACCATGGCAACGACCTCTATCAGCCCATGAAGCAGTGCTGCTTGGGACAGAGGTGTGAGCAGGTAGGATTCCTCCAGGAGCGAGGAGAGAACAGAGCGCAGTTCCTTACACTCGGGTCCGGTCTGGAGCGTGGGCGCCAGCCCCATCCTTACCAGCACCGAGGGCAGCGGCGCATCTCTGTTAATCAGCGTGACCGAGTCGGGTTCCGCTTCCCACGCCACCACCCCGTTCCCTCCCAGCAGCGCCTTCAGGCCCTCCGGTCCTGCCCCCGTCTGCTGGGCAAGCAGATGCACGCCGTTTCTCAGCACCACAGCGTACAGTCCACTCAGGGCCTGGTGGTGCCTGGGGTTTTCCTGCTGCCTCAGCCCGTTCAAAAGCTCAAGGTGCTGGGAGAGAAGGCCGGGGCAGCAGGCCTCCAGCTCGCGCAGACACTCGCAGGCGGCAGCTCGTGTGGACCACAGCGCTGACGGTGCGTCCCCGTGAGGGTCATAGTACGTGTCCTGGACCAGCTGAAGGAGGAGTTCCAGGAAGTCCTGGGAGGCGTGTGAGTGTGTGCTGACGCAGGAGGTGCTGACCAGCACTGTGGTGAGGGTGAGGAGGAGCTGGCAGCGGAACTCAGTGTACTTGGGAGGACAGTGGGAGAACACGGACATTAGCTCCAGGGAGGTTTCTTCTCCTACGCCAATGGAGGGGCACAGCAGGGTTGGATGCTCGCATAGCGGGGAGAGCATAATGAGCTACGTCGGGAGAAGAGAATATAAAACATTGAATAAAAACATTGATGATTGATTTAGTGTTTTCACATAAAGCAGCATCTTCTTAACAATATAATAATGCTTTTTTGACAAATATAATTATTTGTATGTACTGGACGCTGGAAACCACAAAGAGACTTGGAGACGTGAATATAAATGCCAGAGTAAAGATCATGAATCTAAGAGTTGTCATGAGCATCAAAAATCTGCAGCTGTTACATATACCTTCACATCGTAGGTGACCCTGTCATCTCGTTGCTCCCGAAGCAGTTCCACCAAGAATACCTCCGCCGTGGTGGAGGAGAGAAACTTGGATGGACTGCGGAGAAACGAGGCGATCCTCTCGCCCCAGCTGACTGCCATTGTCAAAAATACGAAACATGAACTACCATCAAGTGATCGATTAAACGCATTGATCCGTACGACTTTCAATCGATTTGACAGTATGTAACCCAGCTATATAATGGCATGCATTTAAAAAAATCCGCAGTTACTCCTCACTGGTGAGGTTACAGAAATAAAAATACTGTTTAGAACCAGTGGTTAGAAATTTCGACAGCTTTCAGCGACTTCCCTATTATGTCATGTGATGCGTCTACTTCTTTTGCTGTGCATAAGGAAATATTGTGTGATTGATAGCGCCACCGTGTGCTTCAGCATGAACCACGACGCCACTAAACTTTACATATGAATAGTTTTCTTTAATGATAAATAAAAATAAATGTCATAGTTAAATTAAATCGGTAACTGAACCATTCATTGTATATATGGTGGTGATCACGGCCGTGGTCGCCTTGTCCAAATGCCGCAAGGGACCCTGGGAGGGTCGGGAAGCGGCACCGCCACCGAGGCAGTTGTGGGTGTGGGGTGTATCATGTGTGTATCGTGTGGTTCTTGTGTATAGTGTGTTTTAAATAAAGGCAACTCTCGGGGTCGTGCGGTGTATGGGGCACGAGAGTTGCAAACTCCTTTGAACCTTGCCTCCCGTCTGGTCATTCCCGTGCAATATGAGTATATGTCATAATAATTTTTAACAATACATACAAATAAATGTCAGCTAAATTAAATCGGAAACTGAACCAGTCATATGTTTATACATGATTGTAATCAAACTGAAAGCCAAAAAACGTGAACGTCATCCACATTCATGGGGGTGCTAGTTGTTCCTCATCACTACCCGTTTCCACCACAGAAGAAGACAAGTCATCCAATCCGATGGGCTCATCAACGAAAACACGGAAATCATTTTTAGG
>JAOPJO010000025.1:2732215-2742944 GCA_027123675.1 Molva macrophthalma | reverse complement strand
TTCTAAAGGCCTTGGGTTGGTAGTGGGAGTCTTCTAAAGGCCTTGGGTTGGTAGTGGGAGTCTTCTAAAGGCCTTGGGTTGGTAGTGGGAGTCTTCTAAAGGCCTTGGCGGTGGAGTTTACCCTGGAGGAAATGCCCCGTTACATAACGCTGCTGTTGTTATCGTCATTAAACGTAGCGTACCTTCTCCTCCCACTAAGATATGAGCCCTCCAGTGCTGCACACCATGTAGTCTGCAGGTGTGGTCTCACCTGTATGGACCTTACCATGTGATCCATGCAGGTGTTGGTCTACATGGACCATACCATGTGGTGGTCCATGCAGGTGTTGGTCTCAACTGAATGGACCATACCATGTGTTCCGTGTGTCCCATCAGAACGGGTGGTACCATGTGGTCCATCCACCCATGTGTGTGTATCCCATCAGAACGGGTGGTACCATGTGGTACATCCATCCATGTGTGTGTGTCTCACCTGTAGTAGCAGAGCTCCGCCTCCAGCTGTAGCACGCGTCTCTGCAGGACCGGTACATGCCCCGCCTGGGCCTCCAGCTGCTTCACCTTCCCCAGGCCGGTGAGCACCGCCTGCCTGGCCTCCTCCATCTTCCTCCGCGTGCCAGCCTGCTCCCTCTTCAGGGTGCGGTTGCTCTCCTCCAGGACAGCCAGCGCCTCCCTGGAGCCGCGCGCCTCCAGCTCCAGCCTCTGGTTGCAGAGCACCACCTCCTCCATGCGGAGGTCCGTGGAGCTGCGGAGCTCCTCCACCTCCCGGATCAGGCTCTGCAGGCTGCTCAGGTCTGCTTGGGGGTTGGTGGTGTTCTTCATGTCAGCGTCGCAGAGGCTTCTCTGGGCTGCCTGGTGGTGCTGGTGGTGCTGGAGGGCGATGAAGCAGCCATCCTCTGGTTTATGTCTTGCGTGGCTTTTCCACAGACCCACCTGGAGTTGACAGGAATGGGGAGTGGGGGATGGGGAGTTACGAGAAATCCACAGGATATGACGCGTAATTAAATATTGGACATTTTTTACTTATAGAACAGGCGTGAGAAGGCGTGCGTTGAACTGCCTCACGCAGCCTACAAAACCAAGACGCCACCTTCGACAGGTAGGCCTACCCGGCGCCACCAACTGACCTGTGGCGCCCAACAACGGACTCACCTGTAGCGCCAAGCAACGGGCGTCGCTACTCTGAAGGGCAGCTCGCATGTCTTCGACCAGCTCTCTCAGACTGGCGTTCTCCTCCTCTATCTTGGTGATCCGGTCCTCCGCTTCCTCCAGCGCGACTATCTCTTCGTAACATTCCCGGGTGCAGGAGCCGAGCCTGCAGGAGGAGGCATGCCTCCCTCGGCGCCCCTCCGGGCTGGGGGACGTGGTACCGCTGCTGCCACCGCTCACCGAGAGCAGCCTCTCTCTCCGCCGCAAAGGACTCCTCAGACGGATCTGAGTCTCGATGTGTTCGCTGTCTTTCCCCACCAGCAGTCTGCCGTTCTCGTACTGGCAGCCAGCCTTCGTGCTGAAGTAGCCGCAGAGTAGTGCGTGGAATTGTCTGAAGGTTAATTCAACGGGTAGGTTCTCTGAGATCTCCTCCCCGCACTCCGAATCGGAGTCTTTGTTTAATCCCAAGATCTCACACAAGATGTTGAAGTCCTCTACGTGGATTTTGCCGCTCCCTTGGTAGTCCATGTGATGGAAAATCTCCTGTAAATACTGATCCAGCCCCGTGGCCAGCACTATAATCTCGTTCTCCACTCCCCGGTCCAGTCCGTAGTGGAACGCCAAAGTGCTGACTATCCATTGCGTCCTCCGTGCGGGTCGGCTGTATGGATCATTCGAGTCAATCTTCTCCATTATTTCCAACGAGAAACATTCTATTGGAATTAATAAAACGCAGAAGTCCGTCTAACTTTGAAAATACCTCCCTGTTTTTAGCATTTCCATTCTCGTGTAGGTAATGATGACACGGCGCACACCAGCTCTGTAGAAACTCAGCAGAGGAGAATTGAGTCGTTTTGGGGTCGGAGCAGATTTGGGTTTTTGGTACTGCCCCCAAAACGCAATACGAGCGCTCCCCGTTTCTCGCTCTGCATGTTGATCTAAGGTAAACATTGTGAGCCAACTTTTTTTTTTTATAGCCTACATTCGAAGATATTTCTAAACAACGTATTAACTTTTCGTAGCATTATTTACAAATGCAAATAAATCACAATTACTAAGGACTTTTCATTTATATAAGCACTTTTGCAAAAGGGGATTTGGTTTTTCCAAATATTTCCATATAATCTAAATAGGTTTACCTCAGAAGTTAAGATATGCTTTGCGTTGCACCGTTCGCATAGATCCTGGACGTAGAGCTGCAGACCTCGCCTCCTCTGGACGGCTCTGGTTACCAGGGCGACGCAATGCACCTAACCTCCCGGCCAGCGCGGAGTTCTCATGGGTCTAGGTCGAGATATAATGGTCGAGACGCAAACCATTTCTTTCTGCTCCAATGAATGAGGGATTGATACCGTTTGATTTAATTGCGTGGACGTGGGACATATAGCTGACCAGAGAGGAGGCCACGGCGCGCACACGGCTTACCTGTCCTAACTTACTTTAAGGTAACTTAGGCAAAAACAAAAATACAACTTTTACTTGACTTTAACCGACCCAACTGTAGCAAATACGTTTAGTTTATTACATTATATTTAAACGTGTAGGCCCTATATCCATTCAAAGCATGTCGTTAGCGATGTAATACAATGTGGTTTTATTTCAAGGTTTAACAATTCCAGTGGATAAACTACGTTACTGCACTTTTCCATTGTTGGTGAGCACGCAAGAGACAACAGACTTCTGTTGCCTCGGGATCCAGGAAAACAGTAGGCCTAACTACTATAGATACTATTCCAGTCCATACGGGGTAACTGAAGTGTTTATTTTCCAATTGTTGTGCTTTAACCTTTTTTCAATACAGCCATCAAAATGGATGTCGTCGCTGCAGATGTCATTGGCCACAACTCAGACATCTGTCTCACGAGCGATCCACACCGGTCCCAACCGGAGAGTGACCTCACTTCTCAGATAGATAATGGAGTGGTGGATGAAGGGCCAGAAGAACGCCTTCTCCCCCAGACCGATCTGGCCCCTGTGGGCCAGGTGCTGGTCCATGAGACGGGTTCCCCTGGTCAGGCCTGCACTGAGGAACCTCCAGTCGGTATTGACGACTCCTATGAAGTCACGTGGACAGTGGACATCGCTATAGCTGTCCCCAGAGGTAGTAACATACTTTAATAGATAATCAATAGGTTTTCAGTTGAAACAGGGGGAGTGCTGCATTGTAGTGATTATATTGGGGAGGGCAAAATCATGAATTTAGGGTGTTTCAACTCCTAGCTGAAAGGTTCTGGGTTCAGATACCAATATCCACAGTCTACCTGTAGGCCTCCTTGAGCAAGATACCTAACCCTTACCTGCTCCTGAATGACCTGGATCTAAAAAAGGGATCTCTGTACGCAGCTTTGGATAAAAGGGTCTGCTAGAAGACTAAATAGTAGTTAGATGATCAATCGATCACCAATCACGCCTGCTGGTTCCATCGAGAAGACGTCAGGGTGCAGCGTTGTATCGTTGATTATACTAGGGGCCAGGTCTTCAGAACATCGCCCTGTAACCTGGTGATGAGGATGGGTCCTCCCGTTGCCCTGCAGGTGAGGAAGAGGTGAGGCGTGAAGGGAGGGGGAACAGGGCTGAAGCCCTGACAGAGGGCCCCCCCAGGGTCCAGTCCTACTACCACCTGGAGTACCACCTGCTGCCAGGACACACAGAACCGGTCAAGGTGGACCTCACCGTGTTCGGCCCCGTCGTCAAGATATACAAGGACAACGAGTCCAAGGTAGGTCGTCATGGTGACGGGGTCATGGTGACGGGGTCATGGTGACGGGGTCATGGTGACGAGTCATGGTGACGGTGTTAGTGTCCCATTCATGGAAAACCAATGGACAAAATCCAAGGAACGAAGACAAGATATATTAATATTGTTAATTTTGTTATTTTATATAATGTTTACTAATATAACTGAATACTAATATATGCTAACAATGATAATATAATCTTTATAATCCTATAATATTTACATTTGCATTCTTCCCATTTCGATGGAAGAGTTAGTTCCTCAGTTGCAAGCAGATCTCTCTACAATATTCTTTCCAGACCTTGGGGCCGTGGTGTGAAGGAGACCGGATGTGGGTCAGCTGGTCCCATTTCTTCAGAGTCTCCGTCACCAGAGAACTGCTGGAGGAACTGCTCACCCACAGGATCCTCTTCCGGATCTGGGAGGGCAAGGACAAGGTGTGCAGCAAGGCCCAGAACAACCGTCTCAAAGCCTTCAGGCCTCCGCTGCGTCGCTCAGAAGACGAAGCCAAAGTCTGTGGTGAGCACCGAGTTCCCTGTGGTACATGTGTGTTCGTGCTATTTATAATGCAATACAAAACACTGATTGTTATCTTGTTGATGGAGTTTGGTTTTACAGGGACAATGCACATTGATAAACACATTTAAGTTCCCTGTTGTCCTGGGCAGGTGATTAAAAGCACATTAGAACATCATGACATAGTGCTTGTACAGTGATAGTGAAGTAAATGTTTGATCTCTGTGTAAGGCTTTAAAAAAACTGATTGTTTATCAGCTCTGAATAGTGGTGAGGGTGTGGGACTCCTAGCTGAAAGGTTCTGGGTTCAAATCCCAATTTCCACAGCCTACCTGTAGGCATCCTTGAATGATGGATGGCCTAACCCTCACCTGCTCAATGAGGACAAATACAGAATCGCTGTTAGTTGCTTTGGATAAAAGCATCTGTTAAATGACTAAATAGTGAATAGACTGATGATTATTTGAATGATAATGTAATATGGATGTTCTGACTAAAAAACTAAATTGTCCATAAGGTGGCATCAGGAATATGGTGTCCTGGCTGAGAGAGGTGACTGAGAGGGACCACTCAAAGATGTTTAAGAAGAAGAAGAGCAATACAAAAGCAGAAATACAAAGGTATGATTATTATGTATTTTAGATGATTCATAGACCCAGTGAAACCTGCAGTAAACCTGTCTTGGAACAGCTGTAAAGAGTATTCCAGCACATGCTTTCCTCCTCATTTTGTGTAAGAACAATATGCATTCTAAACTGCAACCAATAATATAACAATCTGAAGAAAGAAAGTCATAATTCCATTTCAAGGTTAAAGATAACATTGATTGTACCCCTTGAAATGGAAGTCATCATAGATTCTAGATCTATCCCAATTGTTAAATTAGTGGAAAATGTAATGAGCTAAACAAACAACAAGGTTTTTAAGCAATATATGTAGATGGTTGAGGGGAAAATGTAACGATGTTGCTACAAATACGTTTGAATAAATAAGCAAGGAGTACTTTTGTGTGTTTGCTGCCATCTAAAGGTTAAATTATATTAATGCCATCTAAGGGTTAAATTATATTAACGATAGTACAACCCAAACAAATGAGTGTTGCCTGTGTTTGTCTAATAGTTTGATGAATGTGTAATGAATGTGTGTGTTTGTGTTTCTCAGACCTTCCCATGAGAAGACCCACGAGCTTGTACGCAGTCTGAAGCCACAGGAACAAATCAAGGACACCATAACATTAAGTAAGCCAGACTTCTCTATACAAAATACAACTATCGCTTTAAACCAATGTACCAAACCACCTACTGAATTACTACGGTCATTTCATTTGATTTATTGATGTATGTTTAAATATTAAATATTTTTTTCTAAGTTATTATATCTTGACCTTTACCATAGCCAATCAAAACAACAAGAATTTGCCTGCATCTCACAAAAGTGGTCTTCAGAAATCCGAGACAACAGTCGTGGACCTTGAGAACATCAAAAAGAACGGCATCGCTTGGGTTGAGTGTAGTCCTCTTGGTCTGTTGGCCGGTAACTCAACCTTCTTTCACATTCACACAAAAATTATACTAATGAAAGTTAAAGGTATTCTTCTCAAAGAACAGTCCTATGTTTTTATATCAATGCTGTGTCTATTACATTACAATAAATTAAATCGAATGCGATTTCAGTAAGCAACTGGATGAAATGGATCCAGAAATTCACTAACGGCACTCAAATAGTCAACAAATAGCCAACATAAACACATTCTTCCAAAGCTATAGATTAATCATATCATCTTTTTATTCCATAAGATCAAATAAAATGCATATAATAAGGAAAAAGGAAATCAAATGATTTACACAGATATGAAAATGTATGTTTCCAGTGAACAGACAAAGAGACAAATACTCTTGTAATGCTTGCTTCTCAGGAGCGACCTCATTGGCTGAGAGATTCTGTGTTATCCACCCATCTGTGTGTGAGGCGCTGTGTAACATCTCTCTGGACCAAGCCTTGATGTCAGAACAGCTCAAGGCTGAACTAAATCCGCTGGTTATCACAATCCGGTCGGCCAACTCCCTGCCTTCCACCCCCATCCCTTTCCACGTGCTCCAGGTAGTATATTTCCCAGTGGAAATAGATATGAGTCAGCCGTGTGTTTTAATTAATAATGCATGGGAGCGGGACAGGGTAAGCTAGGGGTAAGGGTATCTACGAGCAAGATGCCCCTAGCCCCAACCTTCTCCTTAATGACCTAAAGACCTTTTAATGACCTGATTCTCTACAAATTCACTCAGAAATAATGCATAAATCTAGTTTTCCCTCGATTTGCCACTTGTTCATGATCATGAGATGGCTGTCTGCTATGTTTGTGTTGTCAGGAGAAATGCTTGCCTGTGTACTGCCAGTATCAGTTTCATGAATCGAAGATGCACAAGACGAAGCCTCAACGGCACGGCACGCATGTCTACTTCAACGACGTGCTGGTGGTCCTGGCGGGCTCCATGGGTCACGGCAAGCTGCGTGAGTACCTCACAGGCCCTCCGCTGGAGATCCAAGTTCACGACCGCGACAGAAAGCCAGAGAAAGCTCCTGATACCCCCGGGCTGTTTGGGACAAGACCGGACGACGACATGCTGAGCAGCGTGGCGTTCGTCGGTCGGAAACGCACCGCCCACGACCCTGTTGTCGCCCAGGTGTACGAATCTTACGCCGTCGCACACCTCGACCTCTCAGAGCTGGTGCTGGGGCGGAGGAGCCTCAATGTGAACCTGCCAATCAGAAGCGGTCCTCCGCCTCAGTTGCTCGGCAGAGAAAGGCCCATGTGGGAGAGGAAGATGATGGACCTGCCAGGTGATGCTGATGGCCACGGGAAGAAGCCCGTGGAGCAGGGACATTACTTTGATTCCAATGCGCACCTTAAAGTCAAGGTGGAAATAGCTCATCCCCTGCTGGGGGATGCAGACCCCGTGGTGGGGTCTGACAATTGTCCATTGTTTGGACGCATCGTCTTCGTTTTCGGATCCAACAACGTTTACGTGCTGGCCAAGCTGAGGTCGGAGATTCTGACAATCAACGCGGTGGCGTTCAACATCAGCTCTTGCTCTTCCGTATCCCGCGATAGGGTTCTGTCCGATTACCCGTTGAGTCCGGAGGAAAGCGAGAGCAAAGACCTGGATTTTGTCACGGGGTTCCACGTGCAGGATGAGAAGATGCACCTCGTCGTGGTCGAAGGCCTGAGACACAAAGCAGTGAAGTTCCTCTGGGAAACGATCCCTCAAAAGTAAGTGACAACCAGAGCTTTTGTTTATGTGTTCATCCTCTTTCCCCTAACAATGTTCAGCTGTGTTGTCTTCTTGGCCAGTGAGCATCAAGGCCAGAGACTCAAGGCCAAATTGCAAGCAGCAACTTCTTTGTCTTGTCTGTTGCAGGCTAGGGGGATGCTCAGAGGAGCAGGTGAGGGTTCTCTACACATCAGGCCACGGTTTCTCCAAGCGTATTTACGGCTCGCTGGATGTGGGCCTGAGTCCTGTTCATCTTCACCAGCCCCTGGAGGACATCATGAGGAACCCCCAAGTCTACGTCAGGGACATGCTGCCCCACTCCACCTTCCAGGCCCTCTCCCGGTACTGCTCACAGAACAACACTGTCATAGTAGTCTGTAAGAGCATCTGTGGAATTATTAGAAAAACGGGGGAACTGGCCTCAAGACCAGGGTTTGCAGGTTGTCTTGTCTGGGGTTGGGCTGTTGGTTCGCAGCAGAAAGGTCTACCTGTATACATCCTTGAACAAGATGCCCTACCCTGCTCATTCATGATACGTATCTAAAACAAAATAAAGGACCGCCTTGGATAGAAGCGTCTGCTTGTGTCCACATATCTAAACAGTAGTAAATAGTAATACCTCGCCAGTTCGGTAAGAGCCGGTTTAATGTTTGTTTTTATTGTTATTCCTAAAAGGCCCATTACGAGGCATAAAAAGGGCAATGGGCTGAACTGAATCACCGCTACTGAATGAAGTTCAATAGCGGTGAGTTAAACCCTCACATTTTCCGTAGGCTGAGCCAGCTGTGTCAAGCGAGCAAGTTGATGAAGGCGGTGCGGTGCGACCTGTTCCCGACAGAGGACATGATTCGCAGCGTCAGCAGAGAGCTGGGCACAGTTCCTGGGAGGATGGAGCAAAAGATCCAGGTGGAGGAGGAGGAGGTGCAGGAGAACACAGACATGTCCTCTTCCCTGGCTGCCAGGGAGAGGAGGCGTGAGCCCCTAGACATGCACAACACAGAGTACATGGAATGGAAACGGCAGCAGGGATGCAAACACACCACGGACTATGTTAAGGTTCGTCAGGTCTACAGTATTCCATATGAGTCCTATTTTGTGTCTTGTAGTATAGTAGCTGAAGGCTAAGCTAACCATCCACTAACTAAGGTCAGGTCTGTCGGGGTCTCAACAAAATCGGAGACAAATTAAGTAATGTAATCGAATCCTATTGGGGTGTCGTATGAACCTCATTGTTGTGACACAATTATGCAGGAAAATATCAGGGAAATCCAACTCAGGAGCGGGCAGATACAGAAGCCCAGGCTGGCTGAGTTCGGGCCAGAGATTTCTGTGGTTGGCCCGGTGCACAACTACAGCATCCAGACCTTCAACTCACACAGAAGGGGCTTGGAACTGCTGCACAAGGAGATGGCTAAGGTCTGGAAACTGGATGAAGGAAAAACATAAAAGAAAAAACATAAAATATGTTTAGAACACGGTGCAGGATAGTGAGGTGGTCCGGGGTGTTTGACTCTCAGCCGAAGGGTTCTGGGTTTGCTAACTGTATCAAATGCGGCCCAACGTGTTAGCATGGATACCTGATAACATAATACCTAACCCCTAACTGCTCCTTGATGACTGTTGCTTTAGAGTGAATAAAAACAGATGCTTAATCAGGGGATCTCCAAATGTTTTTTGTGTGAACCAACTGGAAGTACTTTTGGCCAAGGACACACCAAATACTTTATTATTTGATATTTAGCGTACATTTTCCATACCGTGGGTAAAAGTGAGATAGCAGAAGCATGTTTTCTATGTATACTGTTCATCTATTGAACATTTTCTGTGTCTTGAAACACGTCTTCAAACATAGTAATGATCAAGTGAGAAATACAAGGCAATGGCCTGCATATCTTTTTGAAAAAGACAATCCCCTCTTTTTTGGAATGTGTGTGTGTGTGTGTGTCTGTGTTCAGGAGCCTGACCGAAGGTTCACGTACAGCCAGCAGTACCAGAGTGCTACGCTGGAACCAGGCTGTTTCACACACGCTCCTAGGGTCACCAGCGCCGCCTTCGACTTCTACTCCCCCCGCGAGCACCACCCACGTCCTGACCAATCACGTGTGGAGGAGCTGAACAAGGTGACGTCATGGCCCCCTTACATTCTGACGTTTCCAACTCAGAGGAATGTAAATTGTATGGGCGACTGTAACCGACACAATGCTGAGGGTTGATTTAGATGATTGGCCTCTTCTTCACCCATGGTGCTCTGCAGAGCTGAGGAAAGGTGCGCCTGTAGTAACGGGATATCACGCGACTAACATGGCTGGATTCAAGGCCGCAGAGAACTGATCCTAACTGTTGCTCCAGCACAATTTGATCA
Organism: Molva macrophthalma; assembly: GCA_027123675.1. NCBI lineage: Eukaryota > Metazoa > Chordata > Actinopteri > Gadiformes > Lotidae > Molva > Molva macrophthalma. The sequence continues at coordinate 2,732,914 of JAOPJO010000025.1, read as the reverse complement.
TTTATCACCCACATTTCTGCAAATGTTAAATCTCCAGTTTTCATGAAACAGACTGGCTGTTTGGATTGGGGGTTTTGTCATAGAGACCCCATTTTACCAACAGGTGTGAGACTCTTTTCTTCTATTTTTTTATTGAACTGAACACTTATCTAAACAACGGCTTTGCCCTCATTTTCCAAACTGAATAGTAAATACCACACTACACATGTGCAGTGTTGCCAGATCGGATCCAGTTCCAGCCCAACTGCAGTCTAAAAAACGTGTACTGCCAGAAAACCAATTGATCATATACTTTTGCAATGGCAAATATGCAAATTCACACCTAAATGCAACCTAATTATTAACTATGACGTTATGTGGTATACAAGGAACATCTCACACTATCTCTCACACACAGGCACACCTCACAAGGCCTTGGTAAAGAACACGCTGACAGCAGCAGAAAATGTGCCCTCCATCAATGAGCTGACATTAATACACAGCACACAAAATAGGCATGTAAACGGCGTGCGTGAGCACAATAAACACCTCAATGCGACCTAATTAACATAATAACTATTACCTTAGGTGGTAGACAAGGAACTGTGCTCTATCTCTCTCTCTCAGACACACACACACGCTCTATCTCTCCACACACACACACACACACACACACACACACACACACACACACACACACACACACACACACACACACAC
>JAOPJO010000025.1:2716641-2727637 GCA_027123675.1 Molva macrophthalma | reverse complement strand
TTCGGTGCTTAAGGTCTTTGTGTTCGGTGCTTAAGGTCTTTGTGTTCGGTGCTTAAGGTCTTTGTGTTCGGTGCTTAAGGTCTTTGTGTTCGGTGCTTAGTGTAGAGGCTGGTGAGCATATTCAACTACACTCAGGTCTGCCAAGTTTTCAGAAAACCGTGACATTTGAGGTGCGGTCGCCACCACATGCTGACGAAATGACAAACCCATTTCCCCCCGGAGAAAAGGTTCAGGACCATTTTGATTCTAACACCCCGCCGGCCCCTTGTGAAGGTGGGGATGGGGGATTCTGCTGACGTTGGGGGACCTATTGGGGGTGCCCCCTTCTTCGTGGCTCCTTCTTGGTGGCCGTATGTGTGGGGAATTGAACCTGAGCCTACAGAGAGTTAAGCAACACTTTTACCGTTGCACCAAGACGCCGACTAGGATTTGGCCGGAGTTTATACTTGACTTTATAATTCACGTGATAAAGAAAAAAGAGGCTTCCATTAAAGTAAATCAGCGGGACTTGAAGCCCGGTCTCCAGAGCGTTAGCCAACAGCTCTCTCTGCTTCCCCACGGAGGTTGGGAAAATGATATGGTCAGGGGTTATGTATCATCACGTTTAAAACGTACATTATGGTTCAATGGAAACTCTCCACCACACCAGAGACAGGGTGAATGATCAAAGATCAATGTTCAATCAAGGTTATACATGACATTACATAGTGTGTTTGTTTCCTTCTTAATTTGTTCATTTGTTACCTCAAGGCAGAAAATGAGGAAGGGTTCCCGGCCAATTTTAATTTATTTTTAATTCTATTTTTTCCTTTGAGGGTGACCAGCGCCCACCGGAAGGTGGTGCGCCCTGTATGCCCTCGGCCTTTAGCCGGCCCTGGTCTCAACGCGTCAGAGTTGGCAGCTCTGGACACTACTATCACTAGACTCTTCCCTTGCAACTCCTGGTTAATGCATTGAATAATTAAAGAAAAACGTTATCGTTCATTAAATAAATTAGCTTTTAGGGAATTATGCTGTTATACTGGTCATTGTCAGGTTTGAACACAGAACCTTTTGCCTACAAGGCATGAGCTCTAACCATTCATCACATCGGACTCATCTTCAGTGGACAGCACATGTTTATTTGAAGGGGCTTTACAGTTCCTTAAATGATGAAAATGAAGAACCCTTTTATTTTAAGTGCATGTTTTTATTAAGCTGTTTTTAGCCTTCATTTGACCCCATTTGATAAGTTTATTTTCATTCTCATAGTGTAAAGTTTATTTTTGAGTGAGATCCACATTTAAGTTTATCCTTATCCTTTCTACCGTATATTCATTCATAAAGCAAGAAACTAAAGAAAGGTAAATTAAATGTTGTGTCTCACTACCCCGTAGCCCCTCCCTGCCTTGGCTGTGCTCAGCGGGGGGTCGGACGAAGACCAGGAAGCCCAGAACAAGGCGCTGGGTCCAGGTCCGTTCCCAGAGAAAACCCTCAGTGCCATCAACAACGCGATCCCCCGACGCCACTCCCAGTACAAGAGATACGGATTCATGTGAGTCAAGACAACACGTTGGAACTCCTTTATTGATACCAGGGACATGTCAGCTACAACACTGCGTGTCCCCTGTTCCTGCTGTAGGAGATACTGCGTGTCGCGCTCGCTCCTCCACAAGAGAAGATCTGCACCGCTGACGGAACCAGAGAGGGCTCGCCACGCGGCCCCGAGTCCCGATGTGAAGACACACCGACAGAACCCGACCGTCGCGAGACCCTTCAAGACCATCGTGGAGGTCCGAACACACAGAGAGGTCACCTTGTACGCCCAGTAGGCTCATTAGGCCCCACTGCCTTTCTGCATCATACTCGAACCACCTCTCTTGAAAAGATAATGGGCACTTACGGGTTTCCTAAAACACCACCATTAAACAATGCAACACACTCCTCTACCTCACTGTGTTATCTTATCAGAAGATTCTTTGTTAAACTTTGAATATAAATTAGTATGTACAAGCTAAGGAGGGGGTGTCATCTGGATCGTTGCATGGATGACTCAGAAGGTTCTGTCCAGGGGATGGGAGCAGATGTACGCCCTCTTCTCCAGAACCTGCTCAGCTATCTTCTTGATGTTGGCGTCATTGTTCTCTGGGGCATCTGCAACACATGGGCGTGGGTTCGGGAGAATCGTGAGTGTGTGGATTTCATTTGAACTTGACAAAGACCAAACGGGACATTTCTGTGCTCCACATTATTGTATCACTGGTAAAGTGTTTTAATGATTTACAAATTAAAACAACATGGCAAGGACAAATAAAACATGACCACAATAGGTGGCTGTGGATGGATGACATGTGGCACATTTCCACAACACATGCCACTCCTTTGTATATCTGTTACCAATTAGCTTTAGCTTGTACTCACGTTTTTGCAACTGGGTCATCATGTAGTTGTTCTTGAAGAATGCTTCGGCACAGAAAGTGTTGGCGAGCAGCACCTAGACGAGAGGACAGAGCAGCCGTCAAATAGGGCAGGTCCAAACAAACAAAGATGGGATAATTGCAGTCTTTGTGATCAATGTGTTTGGTTTACCTAGTGGCCATCTTGGTTCTAAATGCTATGGGCGATGGAACTGAATGAGGCAACACCAAGCTAGCTACCTTTAAACCAAAGATGGTGGCTAGGTGAATAAGGCCCATTCAGTTGCACTTTTCAAACATTTGCTACATTTGTTAAAAATAAAGTAAAAAATATATACGATTAACGAGACATGATCTCGTCCAACTGTGAGACTGAGGGAAAGGAAGGAGCATGTTTGGCACGACGGCCAGCACAGTTTGTTTAGTTTCACTCTCTCTGGAGTATTTACCAGAAGATATTTCCTCCTCAGGCCAGAACATACACAACACAGTCGGTCTTCTTGGCGTTTACAAAGACCAGACCACAACTAATTTAGAGCCAAAAAAAAACTGACTGGCTTTCGGTTTAATCTCCCTCTTCATCATATTTCCCTTCCCTTTCCTTTGCTCTACATTTGTGTGTCTGATTTAATAGGAACCGTACCACCTCACTCGCACAAACGAAGGCACCACTGTCCGTACCACCGTCCGTTATTATCAAACAACAGTTGTGTTGGAAGACACCATGGCAGTGTGCAATGATGGGCTGTAGGTTTGAGCTAACAGTTCTTTAAAGCAGAATGATGTTTTAGTCCATAAAGACACTCTTCCTACCATCACACGCGTTTATCCAAAGTGACTTGCAGTGAATTGTCCGATACACGTCATAAAGGAGCAGGGATGGGTTAGACTGTGGACACTGGGGAACGAACCCACAACCTTCGAAAGGTTCTAGGTTCGATCCCCAATGTCCAGTCTACCTGTAAGCATCCTGAAAGAGGTCTAACCCATCCCTGCTCCTTTATGACGTGTATCGGACAATTCACGGCAAGTCACTTCGGATAAACGCGTGTGATGGTAGGAAGAGTGTCTGCCCAGGCACCGCCCAGGGTTCTGGGCGTCCTACACCTTCGACTAGTGTCGATGCACAACTTCAATGAGACACACCTGAACAAATACAGGTTCAATACAAAATAACACCACAACATGGCGGTCCTGTGTTTGTTGTGGGTCTGTACCTCGTGGTCGTGGTTTCGCAGGCCGATGCTGATGGACCGGCTGGCTCTGGACAGCACAGCCGTCATGGCGTACAGGTTGATGATCACGTCTGCCACGCGCTTCAGGACCAGCTGCTCGTCCACGATGGACTGGAAGCGCGTACGGAAACAGTCTAGGTGTTAGTCATTATCGTTTAATAACCGCTGACCAGAGGTGAAGGCTTCTCCTGCAGCGACACGCATGCTGGGCAATGTGTTGAGGCCACTCTGTTGAGGTAGGTCTTTTTGTATACATGCCAAAGAGGAGCTTAGGCTTTTGAAGAGGTTACATCTAAATCCTGTGCCTTTTTATATGTAACATGTTGAAGGTGATAACACTGATAAAATCTTAAATGTATGTATGCCTAAAAAACACCCAAAACCCTCTTAAGTTATGTTATAGGAATAGCTAATGGGACAGTGACCTCTGCTGGCCAAAACAATCTCTAGTCATTCATAAAGAATTAAAGGCAAATTTTGAATAGTAAACTTCTGCAAAAATAGATTATTCTAAAAATAGTTCACCTTTCCATATCGGTACAGCACACTCTCCACCGCTGACCCGAAGAGGTAGACGTTTTGTTCTAATTTCTTGGCGCTGTCCTGTGAAGAAAACAATACAGTCAGTGTCATAAAAACATTCTGTTCAGCAACACTGACTGGCAAACAGTAAAACTGTTTATTATATGGCATCAATGTCCCTTTGGGCTGGTGAAGCCATAGTCCTCTCGTTTACATATGTGCCTTCACATTGTGTTAAACACAATTACGTTTAAATTAATTTAAGTGATCAAGATGCCTGATATCTAACATTCCCTGGTAGTTGTTTTAGATAAAATAATCGAACAATACTAACTAATACCAATACTAACTAACTAAAACTAACGTTGAAGTTCATGTTTTATTTGTCACAGTGATATACATGTACAACTAGCAGCGATCGACTGAGCGTAAACACTACAATAAAATACAAAGCTGAGGCCTCACCGCCAGGCTGGGATGCACCAATCCGTCTTTGCCCGTCAGACCAAAGTCCTTGGTTCCCCCGAAGGAGCTCCGGAGCTTCTGGCCCACCATGCCCATCGCCAGGCCCAGGTTGCCCTTCTTCATCTCCCTGGAGGCACACAGAAGAGAGGCTGGAGAACGTCCCTCAACACCCCTGGGAGGGTGCGAGACCTTCTGCAGACACTTACTTGATCTTTCCCGTCAGGATCTTTCCGGCGTACTGCATTCCCGTCAGAGCGATGTACATCCGGAGGATTTCATTGGTTCCCTAGAGGAAAGAAGGCGTGATTACCATTTGACTGACAGTTCCATATGGAGTTCCATATAGAATGTACATTTGATGCAGGCCACTGGTAGGATCCCTGCTCTGGTTCAAGCCGTGAATGTGAAGGCCAGGTTACACTTCTCTAGGTGACCAGAGAGGCTGTCGCACCACTAAAGTTGGCCACCACTGTGTCTTCCTGCTATGTGTTCGCTTCATTTATGATGAGTAGTGAGACTAGTTAAGGTCTGCATAAATGGCATAAAATGTATTTGCACGACACATCCTCTTCACGAGACCAAGACAACCAGATGTCTCTGAATCAGCCACCGCCTACCCACGGCGACGATTCAACACGGAGATATAGTGTGATTCGACCGGAGGGTTACCTCAAAGATGAGCAGGATGCGGCAGTCCCTGAGGTAGCGCTCATAGGCGTAGTTCTTGGTGAAGCCCAGACCTCCGAGGATCTGCAGGGCCTCGCTCACACAGATCCAGCTGCCCTCTGAACTGAAGACCTGCACAGGCGAACACACACATCATTATTATTACTGCCATTATATTCTAAACATATGATGACTAAACACCTGCATGTGACCACACAGAGTTATTATTACTACCATTATGTAAAATAATAATAACTAAACACCTGCACGCAACCACACACACAGACATTATTATTAGGCAACCATTCACATGTTGCCGTTATCAATTATTTCTTGCATTATTATATTAAAAACATCCAACAGGGCTTTACATGCATTAATAATCATATAATGGCAACGGCTAAACAAGCATTCAGATCAGTAACAAGGACACAGCATTATGATCTGGTTTCTCCTAGAGAGACCAGAGTCTAAGTTCCATCTCACCTTGACGATGGCCGCCTCCAGAGAACAGTCTGGAACCCCCGGCCTGTCCATCATGCCTGCCGTCAGGTAGGCCATGCTCTCCATCACAAAGGCGTTCGTGGCCATCAGCGCAAACTTCTCCTGCGATTACAGGGTATTACCCACGGTTAAGGGCTGAAACATTTCTAGAGAGACTACAAGAGTACTGTACACTAACAATAAAACTACACCTTAAAACCAAACACAAACCCCAAAACCAACCCAACCGTAACCCTGAATCCAAATCCCTAATACAAAACCCTAACCTTACAACCGAAAACCAAACACTCAACCCCCACCAGTAGGAACCCAAAACCCAAACCTTCCAACCCCACCAATAAGAACCCCTAACCCTAACTCTAGAACCGAAGACCAAACCCTAAAACCCAACCCATTGGAACCCCTAACCATAACACAATCCTAGGACCAAAAACCAAACCCTCAAACCCCACCAACAAGAACCCCAAAGCCTTACACTAGAACCAAAAACCCAACCCTCAAACCCCACCAATAAGAACCCCTAACCTAAACCCTAGAACCAAAAACCAAACCCTCAAACACCACCAATAAGAACCCCTAATTCCAACCCTAGAACCAAAAACTTAACTCTCAAACCCCACCCTAGACCCTCAAAGACCCTAACCCCAACCCTAGAACCGAAAACCAAACCCTTAAACCCAACCCATAGGACCCCCTTATCCTATCCCCAACCCTCGACCCTCATACCCCACTACTAACAACCCCAAACCCTACAAACAAACCCTAACACTGAAACCAAACCCTAACATTAAACCAAACTCTAAAACCGTATCAAAATAACTACATTTATATTTTTATTATAAATTTTATGTCCGAAAATGTTGATTATGGAAAAAACACTGAACTGTACCTGGATCATCCCAAATTCACTCAGCCTCTTGTTGAACTGCTTTCTGGTGGTGGCGTATTCTGCTGTCATTTCTGTCAGGGCAGGAAGGGAGGCAGTCTATTAGTCCCACACACACACCTCTAGAAGCGTCCATTTCAACAGCAGCCAGCCAGCACACCCCTGTGTAGGCCTACCTATGAGCTTTTTCATCATCCCGGCTCCGCTGCTGCCCATACTGAACCTGCCTGAGTTGAGGATGTTCATAGCGACCTGTTAAAAAGGGACAAAATAAATGTACTAACGCGCCCATATACTTAAAATACAATCAGAAAGGCCTGTTTGCACGGACAAAATAGCCCGTTTGTGTCCGTTACCAATGATTGGGCTTCTATCGCCCACACTGCCAAGGCACTAAGCATTAACAGGGTCTCGACAGGCGATGACCTCCATGGGATTATCCAGCCGCAACATACCAGTGTGAAACTAGACGTACTGACGGAGTACTACAGGCTACGCTGAGATAACCAGTACCTTGAATCCTCCACCCACTTCCCCGATCACATTCTCCAGGGGCACAGGGACGTTGTCGTAGGCCACTTCACAAGCTGGAGGAAGAAACAAGATTAAACGGTAGTTCATGATGAACACTTGACACCCTTAACTAGGAGCCAAGTGAATACCTGCTACTAGCCAATGGCAGACCGGTAAAAGAAAATCTGCGTAACATGTTCAAATAATTGCATGGCTGGTCGATTTTTCCAATACATTGTGGACCCTGCCATTTGCAATTTTTGCTATTTTTCACCTGAAATTGATTGGTTTAAATGGTAAAAACGTAACTAAACGTACATAGTACTATACTAGCCCATTCATAGCATATGCTTTCATTCTATCACAACCAATAAAAGTTAATTTTGAACAGCATAGTTTTCAGTGTTGATCTAATGGTGATAATAACCTTATTATAAAGAATACAATTAAGAGCAAATATAGGCAGTTCAACGACAGTAGCAGTAGCAGGCGGAGCAGCCAGTCTGGTGTATTTCCCAGGTTAGCAGTAGCAGTAGCAGCCAGTCTGGTGTATTTCCCAGGTTAGCAGTAGCAGTAGCAGCCAGTCTGGTGTATTTCCCAGGTTAGCAGGAGAGAGGAGCTGAGGAAGGCCTACTATTGGAGCCGCGGATGCCCATCTTGTCCTCTGGGAGGCCGCTGGTGATGCCCCCAAACGCCCTCTCCACCAGGAACGCCGTCATCTTGTCCTTCTTCACACCTTCCTGGTCCACCACCTCCGTCTTGGCAAACACCGTCATGATGTCGGCGAAGCCTCCGTTGGAGATCCACATCTGATGACACGCACGCACACGCACACGTTTGTGAGTTTTAAGTAGAGGATCAGGTGGGATGAAGGTCCAATGCTCTTTCTGCCATCATGCTTGTCGCTACCTTAGAGCCGTTGAGCAGGTAGTGTGTCCCGTCGTCAGACAGAGTGGCACGGGTCTGAACGGATGCAGCGTCACTCCCACTAAATAGCAACAAGATAATCACCTGAGTAAAAACACTCAAAAGTGGATTGAGGACTACCGGTCGTCTGTAATCCTAGTGTGTCACTTTTGCTTTGGCCCAAAACTCAAATTCATCGAATTTCCCTATGTACATATTTTCCTCAAGTTGTGGCTTATTCACAACAACAGTGTCTATGCTAACTGTGTAGCATAACTGTTTAGCACAAGCTACATTAACCATAACTGTGTTCATCCTTACCTTCCTGGTTCAGTCAGACAGAAGGCTGCTACATGCTCCCCCGACGACAGTTTAGGAAGATACTTCTCCTTCTGGGCGTCCGTCCCCGCTATCAGGATTCCCTGCAGCAACACAATCATTATTCCATAGCATGAGAGACCACCAGGACTTTATCCATTTGGAACAGCTTCAGTTAAGGCCCCAGGTCGCTACTCAGCAAGCAAAAGCCCAGGCACCATTCTGACCTACGGTCCAACACTACGTGTCGTTCTCTCTTTCAATCCACCGTCCCGTCCATGAAGGCTCAAATGGCCACAAAAAATATGATGTGAAGATGATGCGTTTTGTGTAGGGGCCATAAAGCAGACATAAAAATGTCACACGAAGATTCTATTACCATGTAGTCATTAAGGTGATGCTTTTATGTGACTTACAGTGTTTTATAGTCCTATCAGGGGTTAGGGCATCTTGCTCTGGGAGGCCTACAGATAGACAGCAGACATTGGGTATTGAACCCATAACCTTTCGTTTATGCTGGGAGTCAAATACCCTAAAAACTAGTTTACCCAATTCAAATGAAGTGTATGCCACTCCACAGAAAATCCAAAGAAGGCCTGTAACTTCCATCTTACCTTGAGACCAATGGCTTGATGTGCAGCCAGTGTGACAGCGATAGAGCCGTCCAGAGCTGTGATCTCTCCCAGTCGGGCATACATGGTGTTGGACAGCCCAAGACCCCCTGTTGGGACAAAACAAAGACAATTATTTAATTAGCCATTTTAGAATGCTGGAACTACACCAGGCATGTTATTCAAAGTAATACCAATATTTTTTTTATTGGTTTTTACAATTAAAATGTTTTCATTTATATTTTGTTTGTTTTTATTGTTTTCTGTTTATTCATTTGCTTACATGGGAAGTGCACATTATAGGGGAACTGAGCAATATACAGTTACTGTTTGAAAGAGCTTTATGGAATACACAAAGGCAGAGAACTAGTTTGAAAAGGGCAGTTTTCATCCCATTCTTTTGTAGAACTGTCTGTAAGCCCCTTCCCTTATCAGGTTGAGCGAAAGCTAACCTCACAATCCCACTTATATACGAGTTAGGGATGTGAATACATACCATCATATAAATAAGTCAACAACATCATGTGTCTGTTCCTTGCATTTAGTACCAATGAGGATTGTGTAAAATAGGGCTTGTACATCGCAACGTCACATCGCAAAGTTTAGTAATTAATCATGAAATTATCTGATATTATGGGGAGACATTACTGTGTTTGAAACTGCCACAGTGTTTCTAATGCTAGATATGGCAAAAAGGTTAGCCTAGGTACTGGTATATTATCTTGATTTTGGATTTCACACTACCACTACTCTCTTGAGTCCTCACAAAAGTATTGCCAACATAAAACATCATTATGCATTCTGATGTACAAGCCCTATTTGGAGGAATTCATAGTAATAACAAATCTGCTTTTGTTTGTAAAAGGCATCGAGAGCATCTTACCATACTCTTCTGGGACCTGCATCCCAAACAGCCCCAGCTCCTTCAGCCCATTCAGAGTCTCTGCTGGGATCTTAGCATCCTCGTCTATCTTCTTTGAGTCAACTGGATAAAGAAGTAGGGTTTACAAGGTCAAATCACAAAACGTTTTGAAACAAGATATACACCTGTTTCCATTTTGTCTCTAGCTTCATTGCTTGCTTTTCGACTTACCCTCCTCGTTGAAGAACTTCTCCACTGGTGCAACAAACTGGTTTAATTCCTCTAATTCTTCATTTCCAATTTCTGGATAAGGGAATACTTCTGCCTTTGTAAAAGGCACATTATTTTACAATACATCTTTAAGAATAATTGGTATCGGAACCACTTTATTGGAACCTTAAAGTGTATTTTGTAGGTTTGGTTGTCAGATTGCAATTTTTGCACGTCGCCCTTTTCACAATGTTAACTACAAATCCAACATAATTGTGGATACTTTATTCAGTACAAACACGAATGTAAACCAATCTATTGCCTGTAATTACCTTGTTGAGCTGACCGAGGAACAGGTCCTTTGCATAAGCCAGATTCCTTGAATGGGTTTTGAAGGAGCGATACTGGTGTGGATGGTAGACAAACTTCCCATTGTGCTTCAGGTTGAAAGCAAGTAACGACTTTCCGATTTCAAAAGACTTTGAGTTTATAATTCTATTTAAATTCATGTTTGACTATTATCTTTAAAAAGGTTTACTTCGTCCTACAACACAGACAACTCTGACTCTCTGACACCTTTCACCTACTTCTGTCGCATGGCGATGACGTTTTTAGACGTCATTTCTGTATGTTTTTTTATTTTTTAAATACCACTTTTCTCCCCATGGTGGCGATATATTCAAATTAATAAATGAAATGTAAAACTTTCGGATCGCTTTCATCGAGTGCAGTAGCATTGAGGTAATGTTCTCAATGAGAGAATATAAGAATACAACTGTGTATACCATCTATACAAAATATTGTATATTTAATACACATCCGCACACACACACACACACAAACTCACCCTGGGCGGTGACCTGTGAAATTACCTCTTGGCCAGTGAGATTTGTTTCCGAGGG
>JAOPJO010000025.1:2616037-2627020 GCA_027123675.1 Molva macrophthalma | reverse complement strand
GTGTGTGTATGTGTGTGTGTGTGTGTGTGTGCATATGTGTGTGTGTGTGTGTGTGTGTGTGTGCGTATGTGTATGTGTGTGTGTGTGTGTGTGTGTGAGAGTGTGCATGTGTGTGTGTGTGTGCGTGTATCTGCGCATGCGTGTTTCTGTGCATGCGTGTCTCTGCACGTGCGTGTGCATGTGTCTGTGTGTGTGTGTGTGTGTGTGTGCGCATGTGTGTGTGTACGTGTATCTGCCCGTGCGTGTGTGTGTGTGTGCGTGTGTACATACTCGCTGATGTCCACCACAGCACAACACATCAGAGAGAAATACCGTCTTTCAGAGACGTTAAGCTGCTATCTGGGCTTCCCAGGCACCGCGAGCCATCCGCGAGATCAGGACCCGCTGCAGAACTCTCCCCCTCGCTCCTCCTTCGCATACGGTCACGACTTGCCTTTGAAGTGAACAGCTTGGCAGGCAAACCGATTAGAAGCCGCATTGTGCCTAAGTGCTTTGTAATTTGACATACATAGGGGGCAGCATAGTGAAGTCGTGTTGCACTCCTGGCGGAAAAGGTTCCAGTTCGATGTCCAAATGTCTGGAGCCGACCCGGTCGGCATTCCTGAGCGACAGCACAAGTTCTGATCATTCATAACCTGCACGTATTCACTGTTTGGTTAAAATACAGGGCCTCCTAACTAACTCAATCACTCTAGCAAACTCAACTTAGGCCAAAGCCATAGTTCATCAAGGACAGAACTGTGGAAATGTATCTCATGTGCTTTGTGTATCAGGGCAAAGACAGCATGTAAATCAGAATGTGGGAGTAAGATATGTCTCTCCCTATGAGTCATTCTTCACAATGATTTCCCTATGATGCACTCACTAAAAAGGAGCCAGTGGAATAATGTCACATCAATACTGAGGGTTGTATTTTCTAACAGTTGCATGAACACACCAAACCCAGGACCAAGGACCAGGACCAAGTTATTTTCTTTACTGTGGGCTACCATCATGACCATCATTCAGAAGCCATTTGCCCCGGCTTGGAGGTTGTGGGTTGTTGTTTTGCCTGGGAAAATGAAGTATAGCATATAACCCTATTGTCAATTTATATTAGGTACAGAATTCAAATAAAAAGTGCTTTGGGTGATCTTTCTCATGTATAGTCATTGCTCTAAACATTGATAGTGTGCAACATATCTGCAGTGTTGCAAGACGAACAGTGCAATCCTTCCAGCTGTCTGATTAAGACAAACCAAAGTACAGAGCATTGGCCATGAGAAAAACGTTCCTTACCTATTGCTTCTTCCACAGGCAGGTAAACTGGCGATCGAGCGTGGGTGGGCCATCAATATTGGTATGTTTACATTTTGGAGTCTATAATTTCCATAAAGCTTGTCTTCCTGTGGTCGGTTATTGAGAGCAGTCACCCATCAATACACACCTGCAACCGCACCTCAGCTGGGCCTTCATCCCTCAGCGTTCAAACTCGATAATAAATCTGCTTAATAAGTAAATATGGTATGGCTAAAGATTGATGCCATCGTAGGGCCGGGTACTGTGGTGGAGTTATGGTTTTGAACCACTGCCAACAGCCATTGAGGCTCATCTATCTCCACAACAATGAGATCTACCACTAAAGTGGCTGATCACACTTTTAATGTGGCGGTTTGTGCCAAAAAGCAGCAAGCTGCATGAGACCTTTACTCTGTGCTTTGTCAGCCTAGTCACACTATCTGTTTCTCTACACTGCCTGCTAAGTTGATAAACATGATCTTAATATCAACTATGAACAACTGAATACTGTTACTGTCCCTGACACTGCAGAGTTAGTGTTGCATAATGAGAGAGAGAGAGACAGAGAGAGAGAGAGAGAGAGAGAGAGGGAGAGCTTGATTAGGACAGCTAAAAAAATCGTATTCCATCCATCTCCTCACTCCTGGTTGTATTAAGATTCAGCGCCACACAACCCTTTAATGAGTATAAGCATAACGGGGCAGAGGGCACTTAGCCTGATTGAATAGCCATCAAGCCAATTATAAAGCATCACGTAATCTGTTTGTGGTGCTTAGTCCGCAGTCCGTCCCTGGCACTTTTTTTATTGGCAACGACACCAACTCCATTTTGGGGCCAACGCTACGGGGTGTTCCGCCCCTGGGGACTGCTGCTCTGTGTAATCAGCGGTACAAAAAACAAAAAGAAACAATAAAATACCCTATTGAAAGATCCAATTATGGTAATTTGAAATAATTGACTCCTCAGAGAACAATGTCCTGACTGGGAATCTCTCTCTCGCTCTCTTTCTCTCTCTCTCCCTCTCTCTCTCTGTCTCTCCCCCCCAGGGGGTGGTTTCCACCACTGCTCCGGGGACGAGGGTGGCGGTTTCTGTGCCTACGCGGACATCACCCTGGCCATCAAGGTGAGGCTGCTGCTCCTGTCCTCCAGCCCAGCCTCAGGGCCTCAGGGATGGGGAACGCAGCCGCCCTGGGCTGACTGGAGCTCCGGTGATGCACGGGGGACACATTAGAATAGGGATCACCCAACCTTTTCATGTCAAAGTTGTGACTGTACTTCTGGAACCAAAATGTAGTGGTTTTTAAAATGTGATTATGTAAAGCACTCTGAATGACTTTTTGTGTTTGAGCCTGCTATATAATTGCCTGAAATTAGCAATATATTCTCATTACCATGTCAAAAAGTATTTTTCTTCAATACTATATTTCCCTTTTCATTTTCAGCCTTCAAACTCTTTAAATGGTTTCATTGTGGCCATCCAGCGATACTGTGACCCCCTTGTGGGTCCCGACCCACATGTTCAGAACCACTGTATTGGAACATACAAGACCACAGGGTCAAGTGTGGGCACACAAATATTACTCCTGATATTGCGGCAAGAGCAATGAAACACTGACGCTAAAAAAACAAAACAGCTCATGGAATTCTCAGAACACAACGACGAATAACGCTCAATATTTCCATTTCAAACCCCTATTTCCCCTTCCTGTTCCAGTTCCTCTTCGAGAGAGTGGAGGGCGTCTCCAAAGCGACCATCATCGATCTGGATGCTCATCAGGTGAGACTCCTTTTCCTCCCGGCCCGTTGTGCGATACCTCTAAACGGCCATTATTGATAACTGGGTAATTCCCCCATTTTAAACATCGGGCTGATCGATCCCCTGCTGAGCTCATGCTGCACCGTGCAGAGGGCTTCCCCGCGTGAACAAGAAGAACAACAGCCCCGAGATCCGATGGTTATCGAGTGAGGATTGTTTGAGAAAATACCAGAAGGCTGTTATTTTTCAGAGCGAGTAAGCTGTATTGAAAGATGATAAACTTAATAGGTGCGTTCAACTGTTTATGTCAAATCAGATGGTGACCAGTCAATAGTGTTACTTTAGTGTTATACTTTAGTACTATGTTACTTATACTATACTTTAGTACTACAACACTGTTACTATACTATAGTATTATAGTACTATAGTCCTGATACTATCAGAAACTAACTAGTAACTAACTATAGTAAAGTATTGTCTTTATCTACTGATCCAGATTTAGTTCTAGATTTAGCTTTTTTTATAATTTGTCTACCTGCTCATTTTCCTGGCAGCCTCTCTGTCATTGCTGGTGAGAGTGAATATATGCATACTAAATTAATAACAAGCTAGCTAGTGTTCATGAATAGGCCCTCCACCCTTTAATCCAGTGCATTGACCATAACCAATCTGAATTCTGAAGGTAGAAAAGTCTTAATTTCATACAACGGTGGTTGGCACAAGCACAAGCTGAGGACTGGCTGGGACAGCTTCCTCCTCTCTGATACAGCTTCCTCCTCTCTGATACAGCCTGCTCCTCTCCACACTAAACTGGATCAAGGTTTAATGAGCATACTCTCACACAGGGGCAGATTATAAACTTTAAAACCTCGCAAATCCCTTCCCCACGCCCTCAGCCACCCCCTAAAATCCCCCGAATTATTCCTAAAGGACTGGACGGCGTAATGATTTACCCAAGGACACTTAATGGATGGGTGTTTCTGAACCCTGAGTTTATTCTCAAGAGGACAAATTGACCAACCATGAGGCAAACCCATGTCACTCTTATTAATATTCACAAAGCAACAACCAGTGTTCTACCATTAATCTTTAGTTGGCTCAAAATGAATGTTTCAGAGTCTAGCATTGTAGTTAAATCAGATCCCTTCTTGCCCTGTTTCATGGATGTTTTTCAGTCATGTGCAAAAAGGTAATTGGCAAAAGCAAAGTCACTAGCAAGTGCTTTGGTTTGCAATATACCCACGATACGGAGAATCTAGAGGTGAATACATTCTGCAACTGTAGAAAAATGACAGAAGGGGCTTAGGGTTATGGTAATTGGTTTAATACAGTCCAGTCAAACCGGATTACATGTTTTCAATAAGCAGTGATTCCTTTTTATTACACTGAGCCCAGCTGGTGTGTTCATAGTGCAACAAACAAACTTTATCATACTTTAATCGAACTCTGTATTTCCCCATACTACCTCATATCCAAAAACCAATTAGCCATTGGGAACTTTCTAATGAGGTTCCAAAGCCCATGGCTCCTATATAGCTTCAGCCATGTCTGACGTATGACTTGATGATTACAATCCTGCATTATGTAATAACAAAGTGAGCCTGAGATTCGAGGTCGATGCAGCAATCAGATAAGTGAATTATTAATAAAACCTGACCATATAGAAGTGACAGTTCTGTATGTATTTGTTAGCTGTGCAACCTCGGATGTTATTCAGAAAACAACATATCACCGGCTCATTAGGTCTCTAAACAAGATACGGTAAGTGCTTATACTTGTTGAATTAAATGATGGCTTAATCCTCTGCCGTGCTAATAAACCAGGGCAACAACTTGTAATTGTCAAAGTTGCAGTGCAAAGTAAGCAATTATGAGTTTTAGGACCGAAATCTAGAAGAAGAATAAACAACGTTTGGTGTTTAAAGGGCCCCTATTTTAATTAGGCAATCCACACGGATAGCTCAGCCTTCCAGGCCTACCCAGGGGACCTTACCCACTGGTAGGTTGATCGATTCATCATACATCTGGGTGGACAATCCCATGTATGATTCCACTATAGGGTCGATTTGGATATTGTTTGTAATGGCAACATCTGGTAAAATACAGGGGCCTCTAAAGAGATCACCGTATGAGACATTCTGTATCTGACATTGGAGTCCATATGTTTAAAAGAATAAAACTTCTCCACTTCGTTACTGAAGAAGCTATGCTCTTTTCAGTTGTTCAGCTATATTTCTAAATTACAGATCCACACTTGGAAGAGTTTATATTTCGTCATCTGGATATCTAAAGCAGTAAATCATCACTTGTCTCTAAGTCATTCTATCCACTACTACAATCACCTGTTTTTCTAATGTCATTAAGTACACATCCGCCAATATCCACTAGAAAATGACTAATCACTAACATTGCTAGGCCATCAAAGGTAAAAACCACCTTGTCTTTTTGTGAATGGAAACATGTAAGCCAAAGTAATGCCTGTGTCTTCGCCGTGTCACCACCCTTTATTTCGGTTACAGTTCTTAAAAAGAAATCTAGTGATATAGTTGTGCTTTGGTTCTTACCTTTCAGTGACAGCCTTTATATCATGAAAGTCTAACCTCTACGATTTTGTGATGGATGTCTCGGTTGTTCGCGTCTGATTGAGGGGAAACTGGTTGGGTTTCAATAGATGGATGAAATGTAAGAGGACCAAAATGACTGCTAAATGGACCCATAAATAGCATCCCAGTGTTGAAGCTTCATAAGGGCCCAGCGTGGAGGAGAAAGGGGCGACCACAGACCTACACAAGGTGCTCTCCAATCTATCAGAGCTGGAGGCTGAGCAGAGCCTTTGAGGACGATAGTGATTAGTTAGTAGTTATTGGTGAACCTCTTGGAGTCTTCTGAGCCTGTGTATACACGGTGAAGGGCGAGAGGCTTGTTTGTCGAGGCCCAAAGTGCAGATAAACTCAGGGTTGTACGACGGTTGCCTTGGTCACCTGTCTCCACCATTGTTGGGAAGGCGTTGTGTTATGACACGTTAATTCCATGTTTACGTACCCGCAGTTGCCAGTCTTTCATTGCATAAAATCATGTTCAAAGGGAATATAAATAATGAATAACCGAGTGTTTGTCTCTTGGTATTGATATACATCTCTCTAAAATGAACCAAGTGAAATGAACTGTTGGTTTGATTTATTTGACTTCTCAACTGACGAAGTGATGCATTGTGGGTGTGTTTGTGTATGAACTAGAATCTGCGTAGTCAATTCTTGGTCAGCATAATATTACCCTGCTTGTCACCATTTATCCATCCAGGGTTCCATTACCCCCAGATGGATAAACTCTGAGGTCTGACTTATAGGCTCCTGACAGGAAGCAGACACTTTGGCTCGCCAATGGAGGGGAAGAAATAAAGAGTGATGAAACAATCTGGGCGTTTTTTTATGACCATCTGGACGATTATGCCAACAGCCGGCGGGTGAATATCGATCCCTGGTTCTCACCCTGTCAGTCCCAGCTGCAGCGCATCACCCAGATACACCCATAGGTGACATCTGGGGTTAGATCTGTGCCGGAAATGGATGGATGGATGGATGCATTTACTGGAGGGGGTTGGCGGTTGTTAGTGTCTTCTATCTCCTTTGTAGAGGAGATAGAAGTATGCTTGCTGCCATACATGAGAGGAATCATCACAGAGCAGGCAGGAAGTGATGACCGAGCAGCGGTTTAGTGCTTTGGTGACAAATCGTTAGACATCCTTTATCGCAATAAATAAATACATACCATTTGACTGATGCTTTTATCCAAAGCGTCTTACAATACCTTGAGTTCACACATTTACATTACATTGACATTTAGGGCCTTTAGCAGACGCTTATATCCAAAGCGACTTACAACAGTTCATACACACATTCACACACCGACGGCGGAGACAACCATGCAAGGCGACAGCCAGCTCGTCAGGAGCAGTTAGGCTGAGGTGTCTTGCTCAGGGACACCTCGACACTCCGCTAGGAGGAGCCGGAGATCAAACTAGCAACCTTCCGGTTACAAGGCAACCCGCTCCTGAGCTAAACCGACCCCAACATTGCTATGCTAAGAAAATTAGCCGACATTTCTTAGCATGGGAATGGAACCCCTAACCCGTGTTGTGCCGAACAACACCATATTGTTGACATGTTGAGGGTCTTTATTGAACTTGTCTTCATGTCACAGGGAAATGGCCACGAGCGGGACTTCCTGGGAGACGGACGCGTGTTCATAATGGATGTGTACAACCGCCACATCTACCCCGGGGACACCCAGGCCAAGCGTGAGTGAAGAGCTTCCTGTGTCCTCTACTCTCCTCTGTACCTAGCTTCCTAAACTCCTCATACCGCTCCGTTACAAATCCCTCACCCGAATTCGGAGTCATTTCCGAACGATGCGTATCCCTGACTGTGGCTCCATCTATCTCTATACCATTACCAAAGTGGTTCCAGGAAACACGTTTTACCCACAGCGATATATGGTAGGGCGGTACAGATACAGGAGAGCACCTTGTGTTTGCACACCCTAGACACTGCACTATCCTGCCACCATCCTATAATACATTACCTGGAAAGTTATCGAACCAGTGAAGATTCACTGGAAGGGCCCTGCATTAAAGTGCCTCATTTCCATACCAGCATCACAGCATACGTTTAAACATCCCTCACGTCGTCGTGCTGGGGCCTGGGCATCCATCTTAGCAGCACTTATATGATTATATGTGCTTTTACTCTAATCTGTGCTGGGCAGGGAAATAAACATCCAGCCCTGTATCCCCTCGGGGTGGGGCTGGTGTCTCCTTCAAGTCCAGCCCCCTGGATCTCACTGGCTGCCATTTTAATTGTGTCATGGCCACACTTGCTGATTCACATGCTCCCCAGTTTGCATGTTAGATTTGTATGTTACAAATCCCTAAAGCCAGGAATCTGTGTGTTACATTGCAGTCTGCTGTTTGTACACACTGTCTGTTGATAAGTTAACAGT
Organism: Molva macrophthalma; assembly: GCA_027123675.1. NCBI lineage: Eukaryota > Metazoa > Chordata > Actinopteri > Gadiformes > Lotidae > Molva > Molva macrophthalma. The sequence goes on along the minus strand of JAOPJO010000025.1, from coordinate 2,618,989 downwards.
TAGACAGTAAGAACGCCTCAAAGTTGCATTGAATCAATGCTCAGCTTCGGAAAAAACACCATGAACACCTTAAACCTAGAGCCATTAAGGTCAGTGTGTGTGACGTTCATAACGGCTTCACATGTAAACACATTTACATTCTGGTTGGCTTAAGATAAAGACTATACAATATCGTTCCCGTTTTCTTTCTATTTCCTAGACACTTACTCAAACGTGCCTTTTGTTGGTAAAAGGCTTTTAAAAGGCCTCGCCAACCAGGATATGCTCTTTGTTCTTCATGCTTAATCCCATTTGAAGTTGATTCCCTAAAGCTGTTTCTAATTATTTGAATCCACAACTGCCATTAATGCATTGGAAAGCCTACTAATTGTCTAAAGTACAGACTGGCTGGTCTGAACATGGCTGTAGAGTAGAGCTAAGTAATGTGTGGAACGCATATGGCTGACTTTGTATTCATACACAGCGTGACCGGCCACTTCCCCGTGGTCAAAGTGCTTTACAAGCAATGCTTAATTTCCATCCGTTTACACATCACATTCACACACACACACACACACACACACACAGACACACACATACACGCAAGCAGGCCCACACACACATGCACGCACGCACGTGCACACACACACATACACACACACACATACACACACACACACACGCGCGCGTACGCACGCACCTGCACACACACACATACACGCAAGCAGGCACATACACGCAGGCAGGTACACACACACACGCACGCACTTATGCACACACACACACACAACACACACACTCAGGTATTGCTTGCTAGCAATGAAGTAAAGATATTGACTCAATTATTGGGATGAAAAAACATATGCCTTTGAAACAACCATAACCACAAAGTTAAACAAGGTTCAACAGAAGAGAGAAGGAAAATATCTAGTCTTCTCTATAGTCATATGAGTCTACCATACTACCGTACCACGTTCTTCAGAAGTGGCCCTTTGATAGTCTGTTCATAATGGCATTTTGGATTTGTAAGCGTGTAATGATTAACTTAGGAGGCAGGTTTGTCGCACGAGGACACATCACAACAGCCAGGAGCCAAGAAATCGAACCAGCAACTCTAGTTTACACCCTAGCTTTGCGTCATGGGCTGCTGCGCTCCCAGGAGAAACACTTTTTGGATCAAATGAGATGAAAGGCAAAGTGAGCTGGAACGGGGGAATATAGATAATTTATCAGGACCAGACGGCTCACAGTACAGGACCTGGTGTCTGTGGGCATCAATGCATATGTGATGCCAATTAAATGTATTTCTGCTTTTATCTCCGGTACTGTAATGTTAATATTCATGATTACATCTGAAAAAATGTTGGAAAATATTTATGTTCTTTTGAAACAAAGTTGGATGTGAGATTTAGTGAAGGGCTTTTTTTGGCGGGACCCCAAACAAAGTTGTTTCCTGAACAACTCTGCAAAGAGATCTATGTGAGTCTGATAGATGGAGGAAACCTCTGTGAAGAGGTTCTTAAAGTGATGGTTTCCAACTGTGGGTCACAGTCCACACATGGGGTCCAGCAGAGGACCAAGTGGGTGAAGAGATGGCCTATAAAATTAAAAAATAATCGGCATGTACGACGACAAATATACGCACATAGAAAAATGTGAAATATCAAATTTTTTACTGCATCTTATGTTACTGCACAAAATATAAGGCAGGTCGTGGGCCAAAAACACCTCTACATTAAAGAAGTGCCGTGAATGTCAGAACCAAGGGTACTGATCCGTACTGACTGTTACCATCACCAGGGGCGATCAGGAGGAAGGTGGAGCTGGACTGGGGTACGGAGGACGCTGAGTACCTCCAGAAGGTGGAGCGCCACGCAGAGGGGACGCTCAACGAGATGCGGCCCGACATCGTGGTCTATAACGCGGGCACGGACGTTCTGGACGGAGACCCCCTCGGAGGTCTGGCCATATCTCCACAGGTACAACCTAGCTTCTCTTATGCGTTTCTTGTCGTCTTTTATTTTGTTTTAGGCAATGATGATGGATGATAGATATATTTTACCATATTTTATCTTTCAAATCTCTGATTCGGATTTGATTCTTATTAATTATCATTCATATTTATTGAGGCTTTTAACTACCATCAAATATTCCCCGTCCGCCGTCCCAATTATCTGGTGCTTTGGAGCTTGCGCCGTTCCACTGTGATTGGCCAACCGATTCACTGTGTTATCTAACTCATCACACTTTAGCAACAGTGCTGTTCTAGCCTGAGCCTGTGTCACTGGAAAACTCCCGGTCCCTGTGTAACGGGGATTCACCCGCAGCCCACTCCCCATCCTCCAGGGTACAGAAGTCATTCTGCGGGCTTTATTCACTGGCCATCAGCCCGTTTATGTCATCCAGCTCTGGAGGAGTTTGTGTTCCTGCCACCAGGAGTAATGTGTAGAATCCATCGTGGTGTCACCGACGGTTCCGCGGTGAATACACAAGCTGTTCCCTCCGCTCCGTACCTCCTGCCTGGTCGTGTGCGTCGGGAGAAGCGTTCTCCAATCCCCCAGCAAGGCTTTATAGATCTGTCAGGAAGGCCGCTCCGGGCAGGCTGAGGAAGATGGCGCATTATGTTCTGATCGGCTGTCAAGAATACACAGAAATAGTAAATTACCCCTAAAGACCTCATGGAAAATACCTGAGATGGATGACCTGTTTCGTTTCCTAATTTCTTTCTTTTTTTTTTTCATTCTTTCTTTATTATTATTTTTTTCTTTCTCTCGCCCTCCCTCTCTCTCTATCTTTCCCTCTCCCTCTCTCCCTCTCCCTCTCTCTCTTCCTCTCTCTCTCCCTCCCTCTATATCTCTCCCTCTCTCTTCCTCTCTCTATCTCTCTCTCTCTCTCACTCTCTCTCTCTCTCTCTCTCTCTCTCTCTCTCTCTCACTCTCTCTCTCTCTCTCTCTCTCTCTCTCTCTCTCTCTC